>JAMKPZ010000540.1:0-72441 GCA_024699675.1 Amphibolis antarctica | reverse complement strand
TATTTTTTCTTCTTTTTGGCATTTCACTATTAGAAAAATCCTAAACCCTAAATCCTTTATTTCAAAAAAAAATCATTCATTTATAGGAATTCTTTAATTATTACAACTCTAGGATCTTTTCTGAAGCTCCTTTTTCTTTGGGGAATGGTAGATGTTAAACGGTTGAAGATTTACATAGAACAATTTTTAGCCATGTTCTTCCCTGGCCGTGTACCTAAGCTGATGAGAACCGCATATCCTTGCAGGTGATTGTGCAAACTTCGTTGGACAAAGGTCAGATGAAGGCTGCAATTTTGTCCTGCACCAATAGGGTTGGGTGAGGTTGAGGGTTCATGTGTTGCACTCTTTTGTCAAGATTCTTGTGGTCTTGGTGGCGAAACATTAAATGTTTGTCGCAAAGGTCATAAGTTCAAATCTTGACATAGGAAAAAAAAGAGGTTGATAGAGTGGCTATGTTTATTATTATTCTTTGAGCATTGTATATTCTATATGCTGCCTATGTAAAAGGAAATGTCTCATGCAGTGATTTGAGTTCCAGCCCCCAATTTTTTGTTTTTTATATGTACCTCCCATGCTTGTGATTTGTGTGGTAGAAGATTTAATTATGTGTGATATTTATATTGGTTGTTCGAACAAGGAATTCCAAGTGCATTTCCTAGAAGATAGGCCCAAACATGAAAATTCAGATGCTTTATTTCTGATGAGAGAACGCATTGCAGCATCCATATTATCATGGGAAACCTAGTGAATACCCAATGCACCGAATTTTATTTGAATGAACACTAACTCTTGAGGCATCAGAAATTTAAAAAAGGGAAATTTAAGAAAGGAAAAAGATAAAGAAAATTGAAATTTTGGAAAAGAAAAATTCGTGTTAGTGTGTGTCATGGAAAACTCTAAAAATTGTATAAAACTTGTTTGTGCATGTTGGAGAAGTAGATTAATCAAAATAGATTGTGATGATAATGAAAAAATTATATCTCAGGAAATCTGCAAGCGATGAAGAAAAGGAAGCACTTGAGTTTGCGTTGTGAGCGATGATGGTGGGTTCAATTATAATGATGGTAGTAAAAGTAGTTGAGAGGAAATCGATATTCACGAGGGTGACAGAGATACATGAAACAGATGTAGAGAAAAAACTTGATTTTTTTTCTAACGAGTCATGTAGAATTTCATATGGAGAAGGAGAGTAAATCAAAAAAAATTTACTATTTATACAATTGAAAATTTTAACATTTTTTTCTCAAATTAAGAGGTGTTTGTGTTCCTTAGAAATCAATGAAAAGAAAAATCAAGAAAATTTTTTATTGTTAAAATATTAAAAATTTAAAATATTTTTAATTTTTTAAAAATTAAATATAAATTTTCATAATGTGCACAAATGGTCACAAAATTTTTCATTTCTAGATTTTTAACATTTCAATAATGAAAATATTTTCAAAATTTCTTTTTCATTAATTTCCATATAGCACAAACCCCACATAAATCTAGAAAATTTTGCCTCATAATTTGATTCCAATCTATGTTTGTAGGTAGGTAGGGCAGGAATTGATCCAATCTATTTGAAGAAATAGAAAAAGAATAAACATTGACTGCTATAAAAAAGAGCAGAAATACTCTTACTTGGCAACCCAAGAATATGATTAATCGATAAACCAATATACAACAAATATTTGAATGGCGAATTTTTGATAAATCTCTTGAAGCACATTGCCAACAAGAAACATTTTTTGTAAAACCAATTATCCAAGAAAAAGACAGACAATTTGTAACAACATTAGCAAAATTTTAGGAAATAAGGTTACAAAACCTTAAAAATAAAATGTCCTACCTGTGATAAATATAAGTCTGCAATCGAGGGCAATGAAACTAATTCTTGAGGTAAGTCTTTTCTCTTGCATAAGCAGGGGAACATAGTACAAGAGATCAACGTAAACCTTTTGTTAATGAGAATTAAAGTTCATATCATTTCACCACGCTTTTGGATTGATGACCTCATTAGTAGCTTACTTTGGGCTTTAGGCCTTCTCTTAGCCCATCCCATGTTGCTCTTTTCAACAAAGGTGGATTTAGACTTCATTTGGAAACACCCCTCTTATTCTAGTTTGAAGTTTTTAAAATCCTTTACAACTTTATTATTATTGTACAGATTTTAATGTATAAATTTTTGTCACTTAAATTATTATATAATTTCAATTCTATTTATAAAAATAACTTTAACTTCAATTTTATATTGAAAAAAGTTTTTTATTAACGCAGGTGAACTCAAGCTTCAATTTTATCGGCCTCGTTTGTTTATCCAACTTTAATTTCAATAACGGTGGAAAGTTGAAGTTGAAGATAATTTTGCAAATAATGATAGAATTAAGTAAATTGTGAGATAAAAATTTATAGATAAGAGTTTATTTAATAATGATAATAAATAGGAGTTTGTATAGAATTGAAGTTAAAATTAAAAAAACAAACAAAAAGCTCATAAGCCATCAGGTTGCGATCTTCTTGATTACAAGGACTGAAATATTTTGCTTGCAGCTATAGTTTGAAGTACACCCACCCATTACTGTCTCTGTACTCGAGTTCCCTCCTTCCTCGATCAACATGCTGCTTCTTGCAGTTCTGTGCTTTGGCGATGTTCTCCTTGAGAGTTCTTTGTACGAATGAACCGTTTTACAAAAACTAACCACCACCAGTTCTTGAAACCTACCCCTCGACGGAAATTGCAAACCTTCCACCCACTACAATTGTGCAATGATTGTAAACATTTGGTAAGGTAGTGTTTATTTAAGTGGTAAATTTAAGTAAGTTAATATTCACGTTTTGATATGATATTTTGATGTAAAATATTAATAATACTTGATAAATATTATTGTACACAATTTTAATGCGAAGTAAAAATGAAGGTTCATGGTATGTAACCATTAAACAAATTGAGCCTAACACGTTTGTGAAATATTTATAAGGTTTTGTTGAAATGTTTGGAGTGTTTTTCGAAATAATTATGCATTTTTTTGTAAAATGTTCACGTCAACTTTATGCGGGTTTACGAACTTTAATTTGAATTTTAAGATCATCTTACCCGATCAATTGATTCAGAATTCTAAAGATAAAATTCAATATCGGTGTCAAAATCTTGATAACTTCAAATTTCACCCTCATCTTAATTAAGCCTGACCTGTTAAGTGAAATGTTATCGTTTCAATGGTGGAAAGAAATGCTCTCTTATTAATTCACGGGATAACATTCAGTGAAAGAAGATAGGAAAGAATTTATTTATTCAGTGCCTATGAGAAACAAAAATTTAGAAAACGAAAACAAATAATTTAAGATTATTTGTATACATCATAAAAATTTTAAAAAATTAATTTAAATAAAATTTATAAATATTCTATATTTTAACATTTCAAATATAATTTTATATTTTTTTTATGTAATCGTGAATTCAATAATGATTAAAAGAGATTAGAAAATTTTTAAAATTTTTAAAATTTTCTAAAAGCACACTCACCTCAATGTAATAAATACATAAAAATGTTATCGCTAGTTCAATGGATAGCTTATACTTTACAAGGAAGACGAGTTATCGCTAGTTTCAAATGTTAATTTAACACCGTAGTCGAATGCAACTGGAGTAAGGCCCAGAGTCTCAACCAGTTTGCTTATATCCATTGATATATCTGGAGGGGATGCAACTCCACGGTTCACCTGTAATAAATACATAAAAATATGCAATTGACCGGTTAATGATAAAATGCATCCAACAAGTGGAACATCAAATTCCCAAAGGCACAATGGTGCTATGAATGGAGGGTTTGTGTTTTTTAAAAATACGAGAAATGATAGAAAATAATAAATCAAATTTTTCATACTACGTAAATCCCTTAAAATAAAGAAAAGACATTTGATAACTACGACAAGTACGATGAGGTTGCACCGTATGCTGTGGTATGACAGACAGAATTCAAGCATGTAGATACCACTGTAAATTGGCATAAAAAAAGTAAATAGATGCCCCCAAATTTATGTGCTCAATGGTGCTATGAAAATAAAAAATAGTTAGTTTTTTTTTTTTGACAATTATCATACTAAGATAATTCTACTGCTTTAGTGAAATTTCAAACCTAAGATCATAAGTTTTAATGAAAGGTCTCTCAACCACTAAGATATCACTTTAATGGTCTCAGCCAAATTAATCAAATGCAAGCTTCTTACAAAGGCACAACCACACTCATGTAGCAGGATACTTTTAGAGAGTCCCTTACGGTTAAGTTGGAAATTGAAGAAAATTGGAAAAGTGTGTTTACCGATGATGCAGGGACTGATTTAATCATCGAGGTTCTGTGGCTTCTAATAGCTGCAACAGTTTCAGCCATTTGCAAGCGTGAAACTCGGTTCGATCCACCAACATTCAGAAGTAACTGCATTTGTCTGCCATCTGATCATAGGAGGAAAACGATTAAATCAGAGCATCTTTGTAAGAAAATGAAGAAATGTCTATGAGAAATAAGAAAATAAAAAAATTTCTGGTTCCCTTGCAAAAGGAAAAAAAACCAACTAAAATATCATTCAGAGAAATTGGAAGAAATATATGATAAAATATTTGTTACCGGTTGTTATTATACCAGTAGTTTTTCATTTTATTATCTTTAAAGTTAGCGGGTTTTTAACCCTTCACCTTTATTTTATTTTTTCATCACAAGGTGAAGTCAGCTGTAACACTATTGTTTTGAATAAAACATGTGACCCAAATATTCCTAGTGTTCTTTCCCTTTCCTCTCCCTCTCCTCTTCTTGCTGTTTCCTTGTCTTCCCTCGTTTGATTGTGCTTTTGGCACCATAGAGCTTCAGCCATCGTCTCCTTCTCTAGCCAAGTTGTCACCATTGTCGTTCCTTCTATTTTGGTATCGGAGGTGTGTCAATTGTGTTGATGGTTGCTAGATTTGATGTTTCAAGCAATGAAGGAATCGTCCACAGTCGAGCTTCGTCTGCCCCTCTTTTAACGATGGAGAATATTTCAAGCCTGATTCTGGTGAAGCTAGATGAATCAAACTTCCTAATTTGGAAGTTGTTCTTTGAGCCTTTGTTGAAGGGTCATAAACTCATGGTTCACATCGATGGATCTACTGTGGAACCATCACTCGACGATGTCGAACATCTGGATTGGTTTGAACGTGACTAGGCATTATTGTCTTGGATCAATGGAACCTTATCTTCGTCAGTCCTATGTCATTAGGGCAAAAACTTCCAGAGAAGTGTGGGAAAGTCCTGTGCGTCGTTTTACGTGTTCTCTCTTGCTCACACAATGGCCTCGTAGAAAAGACTCCACCATGACTAGAAAGGTGACAAGAAGATGCAAGAATGTCTCCACAAAATCAAAGTGATCACCGACTAGCTTGCAGCCTGTGGATCAAAGATCGATGATGAAGAACTTCAAATTTACATCCTCGATGGTCTTCCACAAGTGTATTGCATTTTTCTGCTTCCATTCGCACACAAGGTGTGCCTGTCACCTTCGCCGAACGTCAGTCCCTTCTCATTTGTGAAGAAATGACTGTAAGTGAAGAGAATAAAAAAGGTGAAGTTATTTCTGCCTTTGTTTCTCAAGTTGGTGGGAAAGAGGATCAAATAAACGTGGTAGGGGAGGAAGTTCTTACAGAAGGAAAATAACAAGGCTAATCAATTGACATGCCAAATCTGTGGCAAGGTTAGACACATAGCTATTGATTGTTAATCGACATGCCAAATCTATGGAGAAGTTGACTGTCATGGCTGCATTTAACAAAGCAAACAACAATAATATTGGAGACCACCACTTGGTATGCTGATACAAGAGCTATCACCCACATAACGCCTGATTTAGCTAACTTGCAAGTTGCAGCTCCTTACAAAGGTAAGGAAGTCATTCAAGTTGGTTTGAAAATGTTCATCTACTTTTTCTAATGGCCATTATCTATTTAAAATGTATGATATTTTGCATTGTCCTAAGACCCTTTACAATCTTTTATCTGTCAATGCTGTCTAAAGATAATAAATGTTGCTTTGTTTTTGATGATGAGTTTTATATAAAAAACAAAGAGTCAAGGAAGGTGATTCATCAAGGTAGGCCTAAAGGAATTCTCTATCCAATGAAGCTGTCAAGGACTCGTCTGCATGCCTTTGGGGCTAGAAAACTTCTACGAGACAGTCATCATCACATTCTTGGCCACCCTTCTTTTGATATTCAAAATAAAATGCTGAAAATCAGTCACAACTCTTGTAATAGAGATGTTTGTTCTTCTTGCCAATTATGCACAAGTCATAAACAACCCTTTCCTAGATCTAATTCTACTACCAGAAGCATTTTGGACTTAATATATTGTGATGTGTGGGGTTCTACCCAATTGAACTTTTATCAGCTTTTAGATATTATGTGAGTTTTAATGACGATTTTAGTAGATATTACTGGTTCTTTCCTTTGCATTTTAAATCTAATGTTTGTAATGTTTTTATTGAATTTAAAAATCTTGTTGAAAATTTATTAGACAAAAGAATTAAAATTGTTAGATCAAATGGAGGAGGTGAATTTACTAGTATTACATTTACTGAGTTTCTTAGAATTAATGGTATTTTGCATCAGTTGACTTGCCCTTATATACCTGAGAAAAATGAAGTTGTTGAAAGAAAATATAAACATATTATTAAAACTGGTTTATCTATGCTGAAATTTTCAAATTTGCCAAAGAAGTTGAATTGAAGCTTTTCATATCACTGTTTATCTCATAAATAAAATGCCTAGTGTTTCTAATAAATCTCCATATGAAATTTTATTTTCTAAAAGGCCAAATTATACTCATCTTCATTCATTTGGTTGTCTTTATTTTTCATGGACTAAACCTTATTCTTCCAAACTTGACAATAAATCTATTGAATGCATCCTTTTAGGATATAGAAATCAAAACAAAGGATTTAAATGTTTTGATCCTCTAAGTGGGAGAATTTTTATTTCTATACATGTGCTTCTGATGAAATATTTTCATACAAAAAAATTATACAAAAAAAAGTGACATTTCTGCTACCAATGAAAATTATGGAAATAATTCTATTTGGTTTGAATGTTTAACTCCTACTGGAAAATCTGATAGTTCTATCAAAAACTTTAATAGTAATCAGATAGTCAGTGAATGTGAACTTTGTTGAGAACTCACATTCTATAAGTTTTGATGATGTTAAATAACTTGACATAAAGTAAATGAAGACATGAAGAAATCAAGTCTAAAATATAAAGTTATAAAATTATAAAGAAGGAATAAAGAAATTATAAAATCATTCTAATTTTTAAGTTAAGTTTGCATCTATAAATAGGAGCCCAATTTATCATTTTTACACATCATTTATTCACGAATTTTTACTTTTCTTCTCACGGCTTTGGTGCTCATGTCTCAAACTCGATTTAATGAATTTTCGTACTTCGGTGGAAAGAAATCTTGAAGGCGTAAAAGCTTAAAGCTCAAATTCTTTGTTCCTTCGAGGTGAACTCATTTTGATTGCTTTGTAAGAGATTGGTCTTATTTTTCCTTGGTTGATTTGACGTGTGTTCGACCTAAACACACATAGGTACTCCTTTTAAAGTGGTGGGTTGAAGAATTCGACCATAAACTCTTGTCGGTTGAAGAGTTCGACATTAAACTCTTGTCGGTTGAAAAATTTAACCTTAAACTCTTGTCAATTAAAGAGTTCGACCTCAAACTCTTGTTAATTGAAAGATTCGACCTTAAATCCTTGGTTGGTTAGAGGATTCGACCTTAAATCCTTGTTGGTTGAAGGATTCAACCTAAATTCTTGGTTGATTAGAGGATTCGACCTTAAATCCTTGTTGGTTGAAGGATTCAACCTAAATCCTTGGTTGGTTGGAAGATTCGACCTAAATTCTTAGTTGGTTGGAGAGTGCAACTACAAACTCCTGTGTTAGTTGGTTGAGGAGTGTAACTACAAACTCCTGTGTTGGTTGGTTGGAAGGTACAATCATAAACCTTTGTTATAATTGGTTAGGTGTTCGACCTTAAACACTCGGTTAACAATTTAATAGTGATTAGATTAGATTCAAGTTTCGTAAGCTTAGAGGTGGATGTAATCAATTGGTAAACTACCTAAAAATCTCTGTGTACTTTATTTTCGTTGCATTTTACTTTGAATTTCGTACTTAGTTTTGTTGTGAGTTATTCAATTTCGTTTTTGTATCGATTCAATTATTTGCATATTGGTTATTTCGTATCTCAATTAAATTTGTACGAAAACTCTTGAAAATTTGTAAAACCACTATTCACCCCTCTTCTAGTGGCCATGATCAATCCTAACAATTGATATCAGAGTCTAGGTCATTTATTGTTGATTTAACAATTACATAAATACATATAGCCACCAAAATCATCGATAGCCAAAACGTCAATAAATTACCATTTTTTAATGGCAATAATTATGGTTATTGAAAATATAAGATGGTTATTTTCCTCAAAGTCGTGTGATGAACTTGTGGAACGTGTGGAATGTTGGTTATTTCGTACAATGAGTAGATAGAAGATCAAAAGAAGTTGATCCAACTTAACACTAAGGGAATGAATACTTTGTTTTGTACTTTATCGTTGAATTAATTTAATAAGGTTTCTACTTACATCACTGCAAATAAGACATGGAGGTTGTTGGAAACTACTCATGAAGGTACCTCCCAAGTCAAACAGTCTAAAATAAGTCAATTGGTACGAAAGCATGAATTATTTAAGATGCATGAAAATGAATTAATTTCTAATATACATTCGAGATTTTAAGATATCATAACAGGCCTAAAAGGCCTTGGAAGGGAAATTTCTATACAGGAACAGGTTCAAAAAGTTCTAAAAAGCCTTATTAATGAGTGGGAAAAGAAAATCACAGCTATCAAGAAAGCAAAAGATCTCTCACTTGAGAAGCTAATTGGAAATCTCACTGCATATGAGATTCAAATCAAGACTGTAAGAGAAGAAAAAGCTAAATCTACTAAGAAAATAGAAAAGAAGAAGGAAACTGTCTTTCATGCAAATTCAAGTGATGTGGATTAGATACTAATGTTGATGTTATGCTGCTTGCAAGAAAATTCAGTAAACTCACAAAATTTAAAAAGCACATGAAGAATGAAAAGACTTCAAAAGACAATCTCCCACGATGCTTCAATTGCAATTAAAAAGGGCATGTTTAGAAATATTGTCCATTGTTGGAAAAACAGAATGAACAGGAAAATTGAAGATTCAAAAAGAAAGAAATTCAAGAAAGCTTTAAAGGTAATGTGGGATGAACTTAGTTCATCAAGCAATGATGAATCAAATATCTCAAAGGAAGATCAAGTCAACGTGTACTTCATGACATAAAAAGATGAGGTACATTCTGATTCACAAAACTCTATTGATAATGAAAATAATAATTGTGATTATGATGAACTTATGGATGCATATTTTACCATGCATGATAAGTATAAAGAACAAAAGAAATTATTAAAAAAGGAAACTTCTTGTGTTGATAACTTGCAACAAGAAAGTGATAAGATTTTAATTAAAATTGAAAACCTTAGAAAGGAAAATAGAACTTTGAAAGAAAAACAAAACAATACTGCATGTATTTCTGAACTTGAAAAGGAAAATGATTATTTGCATAATACAATAAGTAGACTAGTAAAGAAAAGTAAAGATGCACCTGACCAGAAAAACAAGGTTGATTGTATTAGCTATGATTTAAGAAAAGAAAATATCATGTTGAAAAATAAAATCAAACAATTATCAAACAATGCATCTAGAAACAATGCATACAATAGAGAGCATATGCATAGGTGCACTCTTGCATATAGACTCTCATATAAATTTGATAATATTCTATATTGTGGTGGATTTATTAGAAGAGTTTATAATTGTAATTGTGTATTTGTTCTAAAAAGAAATCAAAGAAAATATGATTACCTATTGGAAATAAATTCAATATTTTCAAAACTGTGGGTACCAAAGTCCTTAATTTCTACATGATTTATAGGAAATAAGAAAGAATGATGAAAAACTAACAAGGTATGAACATTTTCTCTTATTGTATTGGCTTGCTATTAGTATATAAATAGAAATAAATTATTATGAAACTTGTAGGATTTTTGGTTGAACATTTGAAGTTTATTATTAATATTTAAGAAGTGTGATGGCTCACATTTAAAGGGAGCTATTACAAAAGAAAATAAATATTTAGAGAGTTATAAGAATGATTTGTTTAAATTATGATTGAAAGTATCTTATATAGAGTTAACAAGAGAAATTCTATGAATAATAGTTTTGTATGATTTTGAGTCCTATATAGAGATAGGTTGATTTATAATGATCTTATGATTGTCGGAGTTGATTGATAAGTCAATATATGCGTATAGTGATTCTTGTTTAAGGATGTTGAAGGATATAATTTAGCAAATTTTTGGAAGAGTTATAAGAATATTTGAATTTTTGATTTAAATTATGTTCAAAATTTTAAAAAAAATCCCTAGATATCAATATTCTAAATATGTGATGTAGGAGAGTCTAGGAATATGTAGTCTAAGTGATTTGGTTTGAGTATTTTGAATGATTAAATTTGTTTTTCAAAAATCAAATTGCCATTCCATTATTGAAATTCAATTTCAACATTAGCTAGTAAAAATTGGAAAATCAAATGGTTATCCGAATGATTATCCATTTATACATTGTATCTCACCCAGTATGAAATCAGACTAACAATTGATATTCCAATTCATATTCCGGTTTTCTCTGGAATTAAGTTTTAGCCTAAGATAGTGAAAATCAGAACCAAACGGTTATCTGAACTATTTTCTGAATTTTTCTGAAATTACCTCACTTTAAAAATTTTCATATTTTGAACAAAACTTAGAATTTCCTAAAGTTCAGATTGTGAACTTAGATAAGAATATTAGCATTAAGATGTAACAATACACAAACATTAAAAGGGATTTTGAAATTTGATAAATTATGGTGTAATATAAATTTATAACTCTATTATGATTGAACGATGTGCTTTAAGAATTACCTAAAATTTCTTTATATGTCAGAAAATTAGGTAATAAGATTTTTGTCTTCTATTGGATTCGAAATCTCTCAATTCCAAAACAAAATTAGATTACTGATTTGAAATCCATCTTTCACTATTTTCAATACTTAACCTAAAGTTGAAAGTTATTCATGGATAAATATTAATGTTTGATGTTTATATTAGTTAATTTTGAGGCTTTCTAAGTTACTTGTAATATTTTCATGTTCTCTTCAAATAGAGAAATCTAGGACATGATTTTTTGTTATAACAAAAATGAATTTTCATTATAACAAACTCATTAGGGAGCTTCTTTTATGGGCACCCTTATATACAAGTATGAATCGCCATAGACCTTCACACCTAAGATAGATTCAAGTTCGAAGGTTGTTCATAAGGGGCATCATTTTTGAGGAAAATGGATTCAGGATAAGATTCTTCACTTTTAGGTGATTTCAAGTAATTTTTCAATTGATTTTTGAAGATTACAATTGTAGTTTGAAAACTTTGTGGTTATTGCATAATTTTTTTGGAAAAAACGTCAAAGGATATACGCATTCTTAAGGGAAAGGGGAAGGAAACCCAATCTCGCGCGTCCATTAAAGGAAAAGAAAAAATCATTGAAGAAGAACCAAGTGAGAGTTCATATCCCACTAGAATGTTTCATGCACAAGAGATATATCAGGATAAATTCTATGAAAAAGAAATTTTCTATAGTAGAACAATTCTTTTTTTTGTTCTCTATTTAATTTTGAATTATAATTCATTTTCTGAATGTATGTTTGAATTATTACGACATGAGTTGTAATATGAAACACCTACTTTGATGAATGTCTTTATGTATGAATGTTTTTATGTTTTTAAATTTTATGAACTTAATTCAAAAATATATTACACTCATTATACTAAGCATATTCTTTAGACAAGAGAAGTATTTTATGTAAGAGGAGCTTTCATTCAATGGGAGCTTCAACGTTTAAGTGTTTTTATTATCTCATAGTATGTCACATAAGGAGAGCAAGTTGTAATTCACCTTTTTTCATAAATGTCAAAAAGGGGGAAAAAATGTGTACATTTGAAATATGTTATAATAGGGGTATGTGTTATATTAGGTGCTTAAGTTTTCTTTTTAAGTTTAAGGTATGATTTTGATATCATCAAAAAATGAGAGATTGTTGAGAACTCATCATCTATAGGTTTTGATGATGTTAAACAATTTAATATAAAGTAAATGAAGAGATAAAGAAATCAAGTCTAAAATACAAAGTTATAAAATTATAAAGAAGGAATGAATAAATTATATGAAGGTAGAAAGTCAAAGAAATTTGAAAAATTAGAGATGAAGATGATGAAGCTAATGAAGACAAGCCACGAACACATACATTCACTTAAAAAGGTTTGAATACTAGTATAAGTCACTCATTTATATCTTAAGTTTACACCTATTAAAACTTACACAGACCAAAAACGTTATAAAGAATTTTAACATTCATTATAACGATTTACTATTCACATAATAAGTCACATGACTCAAGATTCCTAGAAAATCGGTATAACGTTGATTTTTGATTTTGTTTGACACTTAAGAAATATTTTGAAAAATAATTCCGTTAGAAAAAATTATTATAACGAATTTTGAATTCAAAATGACACTTAGGCAAGAATTTGAGAAATATTTACATGTAAAAATAATTTAGAAAAAATCCTGTAAATTAAGGAATTTAGGAAAATCGATATAATGATTTATAAATCGTTATAACGAATTTTGAATTTGTCACTAATTAGGAAAATTTTTGAAAATATTTAGTCATTAATTAGATTTGAAAAATCCAAGATTTGACAAATAGGAAACGTTATAACGAATTTTTCAATACACCGATTCAGTACAACGAATCATTTTTACATACCATTCACTCACAATTTTTCACTCTCCTCATGACTTTGGTGCTCACGTCTCGAACTCGATTTAACGAATTTTCATGCTTCAATAGAAGATTTTGAAGGCGCAAAAGCTTAAAGCTCGAATTCTTTGCTCCTTTGAGGTAAACTCATTTTGATTGCTTTGTAAGGGATTGGTCTCATTTTTCTTTGGTTGGTTTGACATGTATTCGACCTAAACACACATAGGTACTCCTTTTGGAGTGATGGGTTGAAGAGTTTGACCTTAAACTCTTGTCGATTAAAGAGTTCGACCTTAAACTCTTGTTGGTTGAAGAGCTTGACCTTAAACTCTTATCAGTTAAAGAGTTCGACCTCAAACTCTTGTTGATTGAAGGATTTGACTTTAAATCCTTCGTCGATTGAAGGATTTGACCTTAAATCCTTATTGGTTGAAGGATTTAACCTAAATCCTTGGTTGGTTGGAGGATTCGACCTTAAATTCTTGTTGGTTGGAGGATTCGACTTAAATTCTTGGTTGATTGGAAGATTCGACCTAAATCCTTAGTTGCTTGGGGAGTGCGACCACAAACTCTTGTGTTGGTTGGTTGGTTAGAGAGTGCAATCATAAATCCTTATTGTAGTTAGTTAGGTGTTCGACCTTAAACACTCGATTTGTAATAGTTTAATAGTGATTAGATTAGACTCAAGCTTCATAAGCTTAAAGGTGAACGTAGTCAGTTGGTGAACCACTTAAAAATCTTTATGTGCTTTATTTCCATTGCATTTTACTTTGAATTTTGTACTTAGTTTTGTTGTGAGTTATTCAATTTCATTTCTACATCGATTTGATTATTTGCAAGTTGATTATTTCGTATCTCGATTAAATTCATACGAAAACTTTTAAAAATTTGTAAAATCACTATTCACCTCCTTCTAGTGGCCATGATCAATCCTAACAAACTTGAAGATGGAGAAATATGATGTAGAGGAAAATAATGGTGTTGACAAGGAAAACAAAATCAGCCAGTCAAATGCAAGTGACAATATCAACCATGATGTAGACGTGGATAAAAGCAACTTAACTCTAGTAACATTCAACGAACTCACATTGACTCCATCATTCCCTTCAACATTCAAAAAGAAAATTCTTATGTCTAAAGTTACTGATTATATTGATTTTGGAAATAATTGTGAACCAAATTCCTATACTCAAGCTGTGAGATTTCCAAAATGACATGAAGCAATGAAAAACAAATTTGATTCTCTTTTGAAGCAAAAAACTTGGAAACTTGTTCATAGAAAACCTAATATAAACATAATTGATTGTAAATGAGTTTATAAGTTAAAGAAAAATGTTGATGATAGTATTAGTTGACATAAGGCCCCCACCTTGTAACTAAAGGTTATTTTCAACAACCTAGGGTTGATTTTTTTGAAACCTTTAATCTTGTGTTTAAACATACTACCATCAAAACCTTTCTTTCTATTGCTATTAGTAAAAATGGGAAATTAAGACAATTTGATGTTGAGTGTGTTTTTCTTCATGGTGAATTAAAAGAACCTCTTTACATGTGTCAACCACCTAGTTATAAATATAAACATTATGCTAACTATATTTGTAAGATGATAAAGGCTATCCATGGTTTAAGATAAGCTCCAAGAATATGGTATGAAAAATTTGCTTCTATTTTGCTTGGTTTCACTACTTGCTCTTCTAATACCTCTTTGTTTTTGTTTCATGAAAATAATATTAGCATTTATCTTGTCATATGTGTTGATGATATTATTATAACTGGTTTTGATCCAAATTTTATTCAACAAATTGTCAGTTATTTGAATGACCATTTTATGTTAAAAGATCTTGGCAGCTTGTCTTATTTTCTTGGTATATCTATTAAACATGTAAATGACAGTCTTGGCTTGAATCAATCTCAATATGTCTCCCAGATTTTACACAGGGAGAACTTACAAGAATGCAAGCTAGTGTGGTCCTCAACTCATACTAACAAGTTGGCTAAAAATAATGGAGTTCGTCTTCAAGATCCAATTGAGTAAAGGCAATTAGTGGAATGTTTGCAAAATGTTACCTTATCTAGACCAAACATTACTTTTAGTGTTAATCAAATGTGTCAGTTCTTGTAGAATCCAACAAATGTTCACATGAATGCTGTAAAAAGAATACTATGGTTTTTAAAAGGAATAATAAATGATTCATTAATTTTTACTCCTAGAGATCTAACTATTTTTGCCTTTAGTGATGCAGATTATGTAGGTTTTCTATCAAACCATAGATCTTTCGAAGGATCTTGCATCTTCTTGGGGCCCAATCCTATTTCTTGGTGTGCAAAGAAACAAACCACAATCTCCATATCATCCACAGAAGTTATGTAGATGCTTCCATTGTTGCTGAGATATGCTAGATGCTTTCCCTTTTTAGAGAATTACATATACTTATTAATTCCATTCCTATAATATGTTGTGATAACTCATCAACCATTTCTCTAACATAGAATCCAATTTTTCATGCTAGAACCAAGCACATTAAAGTTAATTTTCACTTTATTTGTAAGAAAGTTGCCCAAAGGACAACTTGAGGTTATTTTTCTCCCTTTTGAAGACCAAATCGCTAAAATATTTATGAAGAGAATTCATCTTCAAAGACTACAATACTTAAAAGTCCAAGTTCCACATATGTGAGAACACCCACGATGAGCTTGCAAGGGGGATGATAAAATATATAGTACTAGTTGTATTTGTTACTGGTTGTTATTATACCAGTAGTTTTTCATTTTATTATCTTTAAAGTTATTAGCAAGTTGTTAACCTTTCACCTTTATTTTATTTTTTCATCACAAGGTGAAGATAACTGTAACACAACATTATTTGGAATAAAGCATGTAGTAACCAATATTCTTGGTGCATTCTTTCCCTCATCTCTCTCTCCTCTTATCGTCATTTCCTTGTCTTCCCTCTTTCGTTTGTGTTTTTGATGCCCTAGAACTTCATCCACCGTCTCCTTCTCTAGCTAGGTTGTCGCCAACATTGTTCCATCTATTAATATAATGGTAGCCATGAAGATATTGAACCAAGAAAAGTATGAACCAACCCCATCATTCTAAAATTATTGGTGTGTTATTAATGATAGAGCAAAAGTACAGATCTGAATGTGATTAGTTGCTTGAAGATACTAGTAAATAAAAAAAGATGGATATTGCAAAATTGTAGATGTTCTGTGCATCAGACGCATAACATTTATGTGCAACCAATCTGAAAAAATATAGAATGTGATACTTTTGTGGTTCTTTCACCAATGACACTCAGAATTTCATCAAACTAAAACAAGGACTAAGAGCAATACCTATTATACTTTTTCTAGCCAAGATTAATATAACCTTGACCACATCTTTGACATATACTGGGCAGCGAAACTCATCAAAGAAAAATTCAACTTCATGGTCACCAGATAAAGCGTTGTCAATCCACTACAAAATTAATCACACAACTCAATTAGAACATATAAAAAAAATTAGACAATATACATTTTTCCAATTAATTTAATGAGAAGTTGGTTCATCTGGATTCATACAGAAAAATGGAGTATGTTCTAGGCTGAGAACTCTTAAGGAATTAACATTTTGAATCCAAAAATGAGCATCATAAGTGAAAGCTCATGTGCATGTATTTTTTTTATACTTTCAAAAGCTCAAGTTTAACACATGAAACTGTAAACCCTAGTCACTCCACATGCACCTGAATTGGAAGAGATTTCATAACAGGCACAATAGTTTGTGGCCCATAGATTATACTGCTTCGCAGGATAGCAAAGTTTGAGTAATTGGTGGAAATGAACTTTTCTGCTGCTAGTTTTGATTTTCCATACATATTCACAGGAACTGTCTCATCCTCTTCCTTGTAAAATGATTTCACCCCTTCATAAACTGATAAAAACAGAAGTTAGACTATTATTACCAAGCCTAAAATTCTAAATATCAGCTGACACAACTAGTGACAGTATTTCTAAAATCAAGATTTTAACTAAATAAACACATTCAAAATCTCAAGTTGCTACTTGTATCATATCCATAGTTTGAACCCAAGAAAACCAAATCGATATACGTGATGTATGCATCCTACCACCTTAATCCACTCATCTGCAAATTTTATGATATTGAATATCCTAGCATGTTTAAAATCATTCATTCCTATTTGCCGGCAACAAAAAGGAAAAGCCTAACTTGCAAGGATGTTAAACTTTGGAGTCTAATATTGTTTATAGTTCATCTTCATAGTTCCAGCTGAACATCGGCTCTGACCAACCAAAAGTGCGCAATTACTTATATAATTGGGCACGGGAAAAAAAAATTTTGATAAAAAAATTGATAAATCACAAGTTATGCGGTCAAGGTTCCTAAATATCAATATTGCACAAAGGGGACTTTCATGGAAGAAAATTAGACGATTACTTTGTTTTATTGAGTATTCAGCGTGTAATTACCTTGATCAGTCGACAGATGAACAAGTAAGGTAGACCCGCCATTGAAGCCCGACAACCAAGTAATAAGAGAAGAAGGTACATTGGTAGCCATAGCAGCTGCAGGGTCCACTTCACACACTCGTGGAACCGAAATCGCGGCGCAATTCACGACGACATGAGGCTATGGACAGTCAAAAGGAAGCAGAAGTCAGGCCTTACATTCCAGGGAGCAACTCCGACACCACGACTTCAGCCCAAACCAAGACTCATAGATGTGCTTTACGAAGAAGTTTTAGATTGCAGAACGAAATTTCACCATTTTTTGCGAGAAATGACGAGATGATGACCGATCACTTTCCAAAAAGATCAACAAAAAGAGATCTCTTTTTCTATAAATGTGAATCCGACTCTGACCTGACCAAACGCTTTGGTAATCGCCTCGAAGCCCTCTCCGGTCTTCAAGTCGACATGAAAGGGTAGAACTGGGGAGACGGCGTCCACCAGCTCCGGAGGAGGGAGCAGTCGGCAGTGCGTGAATGCGAGATCCCACGACGGCCGATCTGCCTCCTCTTCCTCCTCCATCCTCCTCATCCTCTCCTTCGCAAAGCCGTCAAGGACGTGCTGGCCCAGGTAGCCGCTTCCTCCGACCACCAGCACCCGCTTCATTGAGGAGGCCATTCCCGAGCGAGTGCGTCGTGAACTGCGATAGAGTGTCTGCGAATTTAAGGTAACTGTTTGCTTGTAGTTTTTTTTATTGATTAAAGTTGAAATTGTTTGCTTGTAGTTTTTTATTAATTTTTAAAATAAATATAAATTTTTTTAAAAAATATAAATTTTAAAAAAAAATATAAATTTAAAAAAAAAAAAAGAAATAAAAAAATATTTAAGATTATTTGTATTGTATATGTTGTAAAAAATTTAAAAGATTAATTTTAAAAAAATTATAAATATTTTATAGATATTTTAATATTTCTAATATAATTTTATATTTTCCTTATAGTCATGAATTTAAAACTAATCTAAAAGACACACGATGAAATTTCCACCAATTATAAGAATTTTTTCAATTAAATAAGTAAAAAATAATGGAAAAAATTTATATTTGTAATGATGAAAAAATTAAATTTTTCTATATGCACAATACTTGAAAATTGAAAATTTTCTTCAAAATTTTCATTTTCCAAGATTTTCGACATGCATAAACCCCTCTTAAATACCTTAACATGCATAAACCCCTCTTAAATACCTTAACATGCATAAACCCCTCTTCGAGCTGGCACGACCCAAAATTTTTTAGGGCATGGTATTGTTTGTGCCGTGTTGGCATAGCCTAGGCACAGTGTTGACCCCTTATACTTGGAGATATACAATTGACATTGCATTTAGTCTGAACCAAACTTTCAGCCTCTCACGATTCAAGTTGGAATATAAGCGCTGTACTCCTTGTGTGCCAGCTAGGGCACCCTAGAAGTATGGACCGGTTACTAGTTTTCTCGATCAGAATCTGGACCTCCTAGGCGAAAGTCAAATTGTTTTTCACCTCACACATAGTGACCAGGTCTAGTCCCCACCACCTACGGGCATTGTCCAGGTGCAAACGTGCTGGTGTTCAATCACTTTTTGTTGAGTTGTTCGCAACATTGTAAACTTTGTTCGTTGTATTACCTCTCACACAACGAACATACTCTGTTGAGTCTTTCCTCGTGCAATGAACCTACTGCTTGTCTTATGGTGCTGGTCAGCTAGCAATTCCATCACTTAGACAGAACTTCTGCTTGCACTTTGCTTGGGAGATATTTGTTTCTCAACGAAAGTTTCGTTCTATTAACAGCACTTTCATTTTTACTTAGGCATAGTTGTAAAGTAAAGCTCATAATGATACAGCCAACCAAAGAATAAAGCTCATAATATTATGGTTAGTCATAGAATAAGGCTCATAATGTTATAACCAGTTGTAGAGTAAAGCCTGTAATGTTACAGCCAGTCGTAGAGTAAAACCTAAGAGTGTCAGGGAATCTCCCCTCGTCACACAATCAGCCATGTACTATCTTCGTAAGTGACTAGGACCTCAGAACCAGACTCTCGGAAGCCCACTCTAATAGCCAACATTTTGCCGTCTTTAGTCGACTCCAACATCGGAACCTAACTACTTGGTTTTAGACTCAACGGTTAGAAGTTGAAGAGACCTAAGCGTTTATTTTCATGTGCACTCTCTTGAGACCTCATTAATGTAAATTGTTACATGATCATAATTGGTCACGACTATTACGAGGTTTGTAAAGGGAAAATGTTAAAATTATCTCATTCAAACCAGTAGAACAACACACCCTAGCCTTATAAATATAGTAGAGGGTCTCATTTGATAGGGGATCCCAGGATTATTGTTTTAGCTACTCCATCGACTCGTCAATCACCAGCTACTAGCATATTGCACCCTGAGGCCTCAAGCAGACTACATCATCTTCATTTGCACCTTGTCTAACGAGTCAGGTCTCATGACCGAAGGTTTGTCGTCCATCTGTCCAATTGAAGCTTCCAAACGAGACTCCAATTCTGGGACATCTCACAACAACACCTCCTTTGTAGGTAAGCCTCCCTTCAGCCCTCTGACCTCCTCCCTGATAGGGCTTGCAATCTTGCATGCCCAAGGGAGGATGGTCCTAGCCTTTGCATGTGTTGTTGTTTTCCCCCATTGGGCGGTCACCTTTGGTCCAAACCAGATGGGGGTTGATTGTTTTAAGGCCACCCTTGGCCCCTTTTCCCTTCTCCTTGCTCATCAACTTCTCCAAGATAGGGGAGG
Source organism: Amphibolis antarctica (assembly GCA_024699675.1). Taxonomy (NCBI): domain Eukaryota; kingdom Viridiplantae; phylum Streptophyta; class Magnoliopsida; order Alismatales; family Cymodoceaceae; genus Amphibolis; species Amphibolis antarctica. The sequence goes on along the minus strand of JAMKPZ010000540.1, from coordinate 52,232 downwards.
GTTTTCAATCATTATTTAAGGGGAACAAGCAAGGTGTTTCCCTGACTTGACCTGATAGCAAGTCTGTCCAAGCAGGATGTCACCTCCCCTCCAAGGATTTATCGTTTACTATTGGTTGTTTGGTATTTTCACGTATTTCATGCATCTGTTAGTTCAATCTTTTTATATTTATGCTTATACATGTTATGAGGATCCTAGGGGTTGCATACTTTATGCGCCACACTCCTTCTAGATCGTGTATTCCCCCTCTTCATTATGCGAGACGAAGGACAGAATCCAGCTTTTGGCACTTCTATTTTTGCCCTGTTGGCCGATGAACGAGTTGAGTGCTGGCCTTGAGCCTAGCACCATTGATGACTCTTCACCTCAATCACCCCCTTTCTCGCACCCCTTGTCCGACCTCACAACCTACATCATGTAGATGATTGATTTTAGTCCTCTCTCGCATAAACGCCTGACACTTGCACGTCGCAGCCTTTGGCAAAGTGCCACGAGACCTGACTCACTCTTGAGTCCTCGTGTGGCCCTCCAATTGAAAACACCTGGTCTCGAACACTTCTCACGGAAGCCCCTTGGTGGTAATTCCTAGAGGTACATTTGCCTCATTAGCATTTTATTTGCTTAGCATAATACCCTGGAGGTAGTGCAAGCCACAGCACTTTCGATGTTTTCCTAGTCGATTCCACTAGTTTTCGACCTTACTATGGTTGGAATACCGAGGGCAGATCCTAGTTTTGTCTCTAGTTATCCTTATTTTTATGAGCCGTTGAGAGGCCAGATTTCATCCGGACTAGCTGGGAGTGCCTAATACCTTCCCCACCAGTACCCAAAGCTCCTTATTTAGTCTTTTGAATAGTAGACCCCTTATTATACCCTTTTCGCTATTTTTAATCGAGATCTTTAGTCTTTGCTATGGGGAATTTATCTTTCCCTCATAGGTTTCCTTATTTCTCCTTAAAATAAGGAGGCGACTCTGTTTTTTTATATTTTCTTAACGTTTTACATGGAGTCTATTTTCTGATCTCGTTCATCTTGAGGGTGGCATGGCTGTCCATTAGGGGATCTATGTGGTATAGCAATAGAAAATTGGTGAATCCATTAGGGATGTTACTAAGACTTGTGGCTCTAACTCTCTTCCTTTAACGGCTTTAGCTAGGACATTCTTTGCATTTGATCCCCTTTTCAGCATCAAATGTATCTTATTTGGATTGGCTTACCCTACTACCTCCCTTGTAGCTTGCAACTCGCATCTTTGCAATTCTAGGTAGCACACTAGCTCTTGTCCTCACTTACACACGCTCAAAAGTGATGGCAGCCAATAGCACCTCAACTCCCATCACCTCATCGGTGGCGGTACTGCTAGTTTTCGTCCTGCTTTCTGTGGCTTTCAGCCCACCACCACAGGTTCTCACTCACCCTTGCCTCACAAATCAGGTCGTCATGCCATTGCGGATGCCCAACTGGATGTCCACCCAAGATCCTACTGCACCAAGCACCCACCTCGCACAAACCTCACTACCCTTAGCTATTGGGCATGAGCGACCCGAGCAAGATCTAGTTGCTCAATAGTTAGTCAACAATCCTACCCCAGATAGGCAAGCTAAAGACGCAATGGGAGTGATCTCCATACCCAACCTGGAGGTTAGTGGAGCAGAACAAGGATACTAGAGCAACAACTGGAATTTAATAGAATAGTCCAAACTCAACAATTGATCCACTTTCAATTCCTAGGGACGGGTTACTTTGGCACACAGCAATTCCCATTTGGCATAATGGGTCCCTAAGGGGAATATGCTATCGTCACATCTCCCTTGGCCGGCCACCTCCCTCCCATGGGCTTTCATTAGTAGGGCCCAACTTCCTACAACAGCTAGCACCACCCATGGTCTGTGCTCCTACCCATGTAGGAGAGTTACAGTAGAGGGTGGCGAAACATCCATGACATGAGAACCAACTAGTCGGAATAGTCTTGCTCCTTCCAAAGCCTCTGTGCCATCCTTGAGACTATGCTCCCACCACACTTCAAGATGTCCAAACTGGTCAAGTATAACAGACAAGGAGATCCACAAGCTCACCTTCGGGCTTACTGTGGGGACATGGTCCCATTGCAGTACAAGGACAAGCACCTCGTCTGTCTTTTTCAGAAGTTGCTAGCCAGGCCAACCTTAGCCTAGTACATGTCGCTGGATCTTCCTAAAATCCACACTTGGGACCAATTGGCCTCAATGTTCCAGAAATAATACATGTATAATTTGGATTTAGCCCCCAAGATAGAGGATATTAGGAGTCTTTGGTAGTGAGACAATGAATCCTTTAGTTGTTACGTCGGCAGATGGAGGGTGTTAACATCCTAGATCCAGGACAAACACTCCAAAGAGGAATCGGTAGAGTTGATAATTGAGAGTGTTCAGCCAACACTTGCGGCGTTACTGTCGATGCACACTTTCAATACTTTCACCCAACTCATCAAGGCTGGCAATCGTTTTGAATCGAACTTGAGAACTGGAAGATTTGTAGCCCTTCCATTCGGAGGCCCTATAGGTGCAACAGCCACCTCTAAACACCCTAATGCCAAAAGTGGGGTCAACAGCTAGAATAGGAAGACGAAGTCCAGCAAGGCTCCAGTTGTAGTGGTGGCGGTGCCACCACCCCTTCAGCCTCAACAGGTCTATGTGTCTGCCCTGATATACTAGGCCTCGACAATGCAACCCATATAGTAGCCTGTATATCCGCTTCAGCCGACCCAAACACAACAACCCTGGAGGCCAAGAGCACAGCCTCCACATGTAGTGGCTCAACTGCCTCTCCCACACCAACAAACATCACTTGCCCAACGAAAAAATTGAGGGCAAGGCCGGAACCAAAACTGGTAGCAGTAGTCTGTGTCGTAGCAGCAACAACAGCATCAATAGCCTAGGTTGGCACGACATGCGGCTCCTTGGCAGTACACCCTGCTATCAGAATCGCTGAGTCAGGCGTTCGCCAAGGTACGGTCTTTCTTAACTCTTCCAATTGTTAAGCCTCCACCTACAGTTTTGTTATCGTGGTACAACCTGCATTTGTATTACGAGTACCATAGATCCGCCAGCCACACTACTGACCAATGTAGGCCTTTGAGAGATGCCATCCGACGCCTCATCGACTCGAGCACTATGGAGCTACACCTCCTAGCCTAGCAACAACAGGTTCAACCACCTTTTCTAGATCATGCAACCCAACTAGCAATCAATATCATCCTGTCGCCCTCCCGACCAAGGCGACCCTAGCCAATCGATCTCATCCAATGGGTTTCAGCTCAAATGTCTCGACCTACCCGTTGACTTAACCTAGTCAACCTAATCCATTCGGCCAGTAACCCACCGACAAAGGGCAAGCTTCGACCCTATCACTGGAAAGTGGCCACCTCTGTCCTCATCGTTAGTAGCAGTCAAAGGAGGAAAAGGGTAGGGCAGCCAGCGTAGCCTTAGGCCGTTGGTCTCGCACCACCAAAGCCCGTCCTTCATGCGACTTATCCAACAACTGACCTAGGAGGATTTGGTGGTGACTTAACCCCAAAGAGCTTCATCCAGACAAAGCCGGTAATGCATGGGATTCCGTCTCGACAATACGCAGCAGCTAGCATTCCATAGCCAGTCTCCGGAGCATCCCCCGCTATTCTACCCAAGCCTGTTCTATTCTCCCTAACCGCTAGACCGCCACCTCTAGTGTAGCAACCAACAGCACCAAAGTCTTCGATGATAGCACTTGCCCACACTCCTACACCTCCACTTACAAAGCAGCAGCTCAAAGGGAAGTAGGTGGTAGAAGGTCCCTCTTCCTCAAGGTCATCATCCAAAGGCTGTTCAACTATAACAAGATCAAGGCAGATCTATCGACCTAAACAACCAACGCCACCAATAGGAGCCTCCCCATCTACGGTAGTGCAAGCACCTGTCCCAATACAACGACCTATGGCCGCCTCTACTCCACCCTCATCGTCCAATTTGACCAAGTAGTTGAAGAAGGTTAAGACAGATATCTGTTCGAACTTTTATAGATCCACTTCTTAATAATATACGTGTTCTAAATATTTTAATTTCACCGCAAGTGCATAGGTTTAGATATAATTAGTGTGCAAGTACAAGTTTGTCCATAGGGATTAGTTTTGCTTGGTGTTTAGCTAAATTGGTGTATTCAATTAATGAAACAAGTAATTATATTTCTTTTAAGCAATGTTATAGTTCCTCTGTTCTAATTAACTGCTAGGATACTCTTTAAATACCTATTAAGTTGTACCTTCCAGAGAATTTTTCATTAACTTTAATTTCTTCACCACTTAGAATATTTTGATTTTAAAATTAGTCTTTTAGTAAATAATTCAAATTTTGCACTGAAAGACTCTATCCAGTGAGTTTTACTTCTAAATATTTAATTCTTATTAAGTCATAACATTATACACTTTAGTTTGCATAAAATTTGTCATTTTGCACAAAGAGTACTTAACCCTTGAGGTAGCTCGTGGGTAAATGTCTTCACCCTCGAACTTACTCGAGAGTTGTGTGGTAATTGTGAGTTTTTGATATTTAAACAATACAATTCAAATTAGCTGAAACTTCTAAGAGTTGAATACTTATATTTTTGATCTTTTTAAATATTTTAAAACACAACAAACAACATAATGCATAAAACACAACATAGTACGAATAGCTTGTAAAAATAAAATGCAACATTCAACATTATAGTAAACATAAAATCATTCTCTAAATCTCGTAACCGAGTTGATAAGATGGGTGTTTGTAAATTCGAGTATAAATATAAAGGCAAAGTAAAAATAAAGGAAAAGAAAAACGAAAGAACACCTAATGCTTCACTGTAATTTCTCCTTTCGAAACTTGCTCAGGTTGAGAACTTCTCTATCTTTACTTCCAGTCCACCAAGCCATCAATCTGGCGAGCCTTCCTTTCGATCTTGAAATGAGATTTTGGCCATCACTCTGCAATTACACCAAGGAACAGAGGAGGAAGCAGCTAGTGCCGAGAGTCTCTCCTTCAAGAATACGCTTAGGTTGAGAAAAGAACAGCAAACACACTAAGAGAGTGGTTGGAGAAGAGGAGGTCGTCAATCTCCTCTCAGAAGAAGTGAGTGGGTGGAAGGTGGATGATGGAGAAGATGGAGAATGCCCTGTGAATGGTGCCTCAGATGAAGAGGGGGGGGGGGGTTTAGTTTCATGGCTACGGGATTGTTTTATAGATGAGAGGAGCGGCAGTTCACAAACTAGCAGTTAACAAGGACGTGGTGCACAGCAGAACATGTGAGATCATTCCATGCAAGCCCACTTCTTTAGCTTATCCGTTCACGTTCTCCACGGTTGAGCTTCAACTAAATTAAATTTCTCAATTCTGCTCTTATACAAATTTCCCTGCAATTGCTCATCAAATTTCCCTGCAAATACTTAAGGAATATCTTTCGTGAAACACATCATATCACAAGAGAAATAATTCATAACATTTAAACCTTAACTATAATTGCAATCACTATTACATCAATGAAATTCATTGCATAGAATAAGCAGGGCACAGGCTCGGGGGTAATCCAGTTTACCCTTGCATAAGTTTGTGGGTAAATGACTTTGTACTTAGACATAAATCATGATTTTTTTTTGTGAATTAATCATTTTATTAGCAATCTAAAGAGCCAATTATCAATCATTCATTCCTTTTTTAGTACGTAATCACCACAAACATAATTCATGACTTAAAACTTAATTCATGCATCATTAAAGTGAATAAACATGCATAATGCTCAAAAGTATAGTTAACCTTGTAATCATCATAATTCAATGCAAAATACAACTAAAACTCATTAAAATGCATGAATTAATATCAGTAAAATTTACTAAAACTATGCTAGGCCACTTTCGTAGGGAATACGACTACACTTAGCAGGTGCAACAAGCCTTTAAACTCCTAGGTTACCCTAGTGGTGGAGTTGTGTCTTTGGAGGGTTTTCAGTGGATACACCCACAAAGTCTCAAGAAATAAAAAGAGAGAGAGAGAAGAGAAACAGAACCAACCAAAGGATCATTTGAATCACTTGTTGCTATAAAAATTTCAATGGAATGAGGTGGCTTAGTCTTACAACACTCCCTCTCCTTGCCTTTAAATCAAATAGACTCATTTTAAAATGTGAACAAGAAGTCAGCTATTCATGAGAACCATCTGTCTTGTGCAAGCAAGAGGAATTCACACATTCACTACTCTCAATCAGAAATTAAATCATTAAAGTAGGTACACATCTCACCACAAAAGAGGGTAATTTAAGATATTCCCTTCCTTTCTAAGATATTGGAAAATGCTTTGGTTGGTAGAAAAGGGATACACCATCACTCAAAATATTAATTTGTTGATATACCATCATGCTACTTCATTTTCACATCCCAAGTGACTTCGAATATTTCCATTTTTCTACCCATATTGACAAATACGAAATATAATAAACATCCCCAACATCAAACATGAAAATGTGATGCATGCTGAATAACACATTGAACTTAATAGGATGAAGCATGTGAAATGTATAAATAATGCTGCAGAAATTAAACAAGTGCGATGCATCAATAAAAAATGATGATAAGGAGGTGATATAATTTATTTATTTTTTTTCATAGAAACAATATAATTGAAAACAAAATAGTGCTCCTATGTATCTATGCTTGTGGAATTTTAATAGCTCATAAGAAAACTATGTGATTTATAAACAGACACCACCAAACTGTAGCTTCATTGGCTTAAGCTATGTGGTGTTGTTCATCCCCTCCATGAGCTATGTGCCCATTAGGTAAACGAGGATTCTGAATAGATTGACTTGGAAGAACACCTTTGTTTCTTAGATTAAGTGAATTAGATATTTGGTTCAATTGTGTCTCAATTCCTTTAATAGTTTGATCATGTGTAGCAATTTGAGAATTGGATTTTAATGTTGTTTCTACTCTTTGCATTAAGCTTGCTAATTGTCTCTCAATATTTTGATCATGAATAGGTTGGTTGTGATTGAAATTTAAAGAACTATTGTTCATTGCATTTTGTTCAATAAAATGTTGTCCTATAGATTGAGGTGGTTGCTGTCTTGGGTTTTTCTATGAAAAATTAGGATGGTTCCTCCACCTAGGATTATAAGTAGGATTAAAATTAGAGTTGTTATGTTGATTATAAAATAAAACATTAACATCTTTAGATTCATTTAAAATAAGACAGTCCTCTACAACATGACCTATGGCAAAGCAACTTGTACATTTAGGCATGTTAGGCTCAATCTTTTGTTTAAGTTGTAGTTCATCAATTTTATGTATCAAGCTAGCCATTTTAGCTTCTAAAGCAACATATGGTTCAATAATATGGACTCCCCTAAGGGTAGGAATTTGTTCCTGACTTACTTTAGTAGCACTCTCCTATTGGGCAGTTTTTTTGGCTAGATCTTCTAAAAATTTCCAAGCATTATCTATTCCTTGGTTTAGAAATCCATCTTGACTCAAAGATTCTAAGAGTGTCTTTGTGTGATAATCAATTCCTTCATAAATAGTTCAAATTTGGGTCACTCTCTTTACTCCATAATGTGGGCATTGAGCTAGAAGGTCACGAAATCTTGCAAAATATTTCTAGAAAGGTTCTTCTAGTTTCTGTCTACAATTTAAAATTTCATTTTTCCTTTTAATTGTGACATGCATTGGATAGTATTTTCTTAGAAATTCAGAACAAAATTGATTCCAATTGATAATAGAATTTGGTTGTAAACTGTATAACCATCTTTTTACGCTATCTTTTAAAGCAAAAGGCATATATCATAATTTAATTGCATCAACAAACATGTTTGGTACTTTCATCATATTGCAAACTTCATTAAATTCTTTTAAAAACGAATAAGCATCTTCTTTTTCAAATCTATGAAATTTTGGTAACTGGTTGATATAATTTGAATTTAATTCAAATCTATCATTAGCACATTTAGGAAGTGTTATGCAGGAAGGTTCATCCATTAAATTAGGGTAAAACATACTACCTATTGTTTCTTCTCTAGGTTATTCTTGCTGTGGAGCATCCATAATTGTTCTTCTTGTAGGTGTTCAAACTAACCTATGAGATGAATCTCTAGACCAATCTTTAAATATAGAAGAAGATTTGCTTGTGTACCATCATTAAATAAGATTTAGCTGCCATTTCATGTTGTCATGCAATAGGTACATTTGTTTACAATAATACCACAACTATAGTAAATGATATAAAATTTCAGATTTAATAAAAACATGCAATAGAACAACAAGATGTTCATTTAGTTTTGAGCACAATACACTGTAAGTGTTCAACAGGGGAGTTTTTGAGATAACTCACGGCTAGGTTCGTGGGTAAACAAGTTTAACTTCAAACTTACATGTGGGTAGACAAAAAATACTACACACAGTGTTGCAGAGTATTTGCATAGGGAATTAATTCATGTAACCACATTGTAGAAGCAAGCAAGGTTAATTGATGAATAAGTTCAGCATTGCAGCGTCCATCAAACAGTTGGATCTTGTAATAATAAAGATTATCTCATGCATAATAAATAAGAGTGTTTCCATTGATGAAACAAAAAGCTTTGATTTTTCCTTCATATGGCATGTCAGGTTCTCCTAGATCCTTCAGTTGCAATTCAATGTAAACTCGATTCTATTCCCATTTTGCAATGTCCTGTACCCTCCAAATTTCAAATTTCATGTCAGCATCTCACCATCAAATTAAATTTAGAGATTCAGGTTCTCCATTAGTTCCCCCAAATATAGCCAACTCAACTAAATCATAGAATGAAATTGACAGTGCACCCATAGGGTATGGGACAGGTAGGAGCTTCACTGATTCATCTTCAATATTGATGGCAATAATCGTAATCTCATTAATATATGTAGGTGTACAGCTTGTTATAAAGTAAATGATTCCATCAATAATTACATGATTTCTATTATTTGTTGGTCTTCCTCTAAAATAAACTTTTCTGACAGGTTGCCATTGATGTTTGTCAAAATGTTAAACCAACAAATATTGCCAATCAGTCCACATTTTGGGGTTCCTCCCAACAAAATAATCTATGCATTATCCTTTTATCAGTACTCTTAAATGTTAAAACTGCACCTGAATCAAGTAACACAAGCTTTTCTCTATTAGGGTTTGGGAGTAACAATTCTATATTTGTAGCAAGATTCTTAATCCCAATATCAGATCTGTCAGAAAAGTATTCTTCATAATGACTGAAAATAATTAATCCACCAATACATCCTAAAATATTGTGAACTCCTTCTAGTGATGTAGGTGGAATTCCTGCCTCAGAATCAATTCCATGATACATATATTTTCCTAGAAATGCATCATACCAAATCACTCTACTAACTGTATTTCTCATTTTATATGCTTGGCATGAATAAAAGTAATGCTCTGAAATAAATGCCCCTACACTCTTGCTCACACAACTTAATTTGCACAACTCTCTCATTGGCAAATGACTTAAAATCTCGCGCAAGACATCTATGGGAATCTCCATTGCTTACTAACATTCATTTGACACAAAATAGTACATTTAATCAGAAAGAAAATTAGCTTGGTATATCTAATATTCATGAAATAAATGTGCAATATATGAGTATTAATATGATTAAAATGATTGCACAATAATTTCCTAAAAATTCTATCTACTGTAGCTTACCCTCGAACTAAGTTCAAGGATAATGGTGTTTACCCTTGGCGTACCTCGTGGGTAAACCCGTAATCAATTAATTAATTTTGGATCTCATCATCTGATTACCCGATTAACCTTATAAAAACCATTAATGCCCCTTTGTGCATTAACCCTCATTCCATGACTTACGTTCACAATATTCTCCTTCCATGATACACCATGGCTTCGACTTCCACTGCTCCTCCCCCTACTCCAACATCAAGTTTCGAGTGGATAAAGATGCTAAACTTCAAGAAGTTCAGACTGAATGCAGAGATGTGGCACACTGAGGGCAAACAGAAGCTTAAAGCTGTGATTAGGGAGCAAGAACTCAAAACAGTAAGAGAAAACACTGCTAAGTGTCTTAGGCAGAGTAAGGAGGCTTGCATTGTAGTTCCTACATTTCTTAAAGATAAAATAACCTCTCACATTGAGAGAGAGGTAGGGCCGGAGCAGTTACTCGCCTTAGAAATCATTTAGCGCAAGAGTTGTTTAGGAGGAAATGTGTTTTCTGGTTTCATAGAGAAGTATTTTGCTTAGCTACCACTGGGTCCATTAAAATTAAAATAAAAACTTATATTGCAAGCTTGTGGCAAGTAATAACACCCATAAAATCCATTTCAATTGATGAATGGATGAGGTTAATACGATTTAATCAGTTTGAGTTGGTAGCTTCAGATTGGCACAAAGGTAGCCGCCAACATGATAAAACAAAGGAGAAGATATTAAAGGATTTAAAGTATTAGTTGCAGCATTTTAGCACAAAGGTGGAAAGAGAATTCACCCACCTTCCCACTGAAGTATCACAAGCCATTGAGAATTATACTCAACAAACATCGTAGGATGAGTGTGCTCTTAGGCCCAACAAGGCTTTAGATCAGGAAATTGTATTTGTTAAGGCTGAACAGTGGTTTATGAAGGCTATTCATTTGATCATTAAGAATTTAAATCATACCATGGTGGTTCGAGATGAAGTGTTTGCATGTCTCCTTGAAGATAGAGATGAAAGGGAGCAATATGAATTTTTTATACAGACTTATCTCTCTCTAGGAGAGAGTTTTGAAGTTGCTAAAATTGCATCACAATGTGCTATGTATGAATGGAGACAACACATGGCTGAGAAAGCTGCATTTGTGGCTGAAATGGCTGAAGTTGAAGCCCTTTAGAAAGTAGCAAAGGTGAAAATCAAGGAAGAAACATGGGAATCTAATTTTAGATAATTTAGTGAAATGATGGCTGACCCTTCAGAACCACAGGGGGTTGAGAGAATAATTGAGGAACATCAACCTCAAGAGGGTAGGGAAGAAGAAGAAGAAGAAGAAAAAGAAGAAGAAGAAGAAGAAACAGTGGGGGAAGAAGAAGAACCACAACAACACCAACAATAACCACAACAAGAACAAGAACAACAACAACAGGAGGAGAATATTTCCACAGTCGGATAGGAGGAAGAAAAATCAGAAAGCAGTGATGATGAGCTCACCCTAGGTGAGTATATTCATCAACACAGGAAGGCACTTCCTCCTTCCACAGATTCAACAATCCTTAAGGAAACTCCTCATGCTGAAGAAGCTAAGGTTCTGTTGGAATTTCAAGTACACTTAGGGTTTTAGTTTGACTTTTAATTTCCCCTTTTTAGTAATTAAAATGTTCATGTCTCATTTGTGTTTAATTGTTAATTTCAGGAGGAAGGATCTACTGTTGGAATAGTAGTTCCATTTTTGGACCTCCATGATAGTGAAGGGGTAGATTAGACCATTCGTGAAGTATTTCAATTTGCTTCAAAAGAGGGTCAAGTACTATTAAAAATTCATTCCTTTAAGTTCTATTTTTTTTATTTTTTTTATTTTTTTTAAGTTTAAGTTTATAAGTTTTCTATATATATATTTTTTAACTTTCTCCATTTTTTATATGTTTTTGAATATTGTAGCATGCCCCTATAGATGAGATTAGCTCCTCTGAAGAAGAAGAACAAGAGTGAGGGACCACTATCAGTCCTCCAAGCTCAATTCCAATTGAATCCAATTTAAGGCAGATAGAAGTTTCTGCCAGGCAGCCTACTGAATCTGGTGGAGTGAAAGATAGGGCATTAGTGATTTACTCCCCACCCATTGGACCAAGTATAGCAGCTACAGAAGGTTTAGCTCCATCCTCCTCAACATTTGCAGAACCAGCCCAGCATATAGGCCCAAATCTAGTCATTTTCAGAAATGCTAAGGCTCGGGATAAATTTCAGAATATAAGAAATTTCAATATCCTATTCAGCAAGCTAGTGGACTTTGATTTCATGGATGAAATCAAGGATTTTCTGGGATGAAATCAAGGATTTTCTAGAATTTCAAGGATAGCTGAAGGTCATTCCAAGGTCAGGTAATAAATTTAAAGCAGAAAATTTAGTACCAGCCTTTTATTCTAATTTGCATGAAGAGGATGGAATATATGTATCTAATGTAAAAGAAGTACAAATATATTTGACACCTGAATTTATATTTGAGAGCCTAGGATTAAAGAATGAGGGTGTAAAGATCCTAGGATCCTCTACCATGGCAGAATGGTTAGAACAAGATATGAAAAATTGCATGGCCATAAACCCTCAGATAAATCTATTTAATAGGCTGAAATAAATGACTGGAAAGGCTCATATGGTTGCACTAATATTAATCAGAACAATTTACCAAAGATTTGGATACGATGTAGAATTGTCCATCTTTGTGAAAATTGCAACCTATGCAATTTTAAACCGAATTCAAGTGAATTGGTATAAGGTATTCATCTCAAAGATCACAAGCATCAAGAAGAAATTGTTTTATGGTGATCTTATCTACCAGTTGGTGTTAAGTTCCTCTGATTTATCAACTTGGGCAATCAAGAAATTAAAGTCCAGAGTGTTAACTGCCAAAGACTTGAAGCAGTTTTCAATGGAGGATAACTTGGCACCCCAGATTCACAGTGAGCCATCCACTTCCCAGTAGAGAGGATCAGCCTCTATGTCAGACAAGATGGACACTGTATTAAAACAATTAGCTACTTTGAAAGAAGAAGTTGCAGCCCTGAAATCAAGAATTCCAGAGCAGTAACTTGTAATTTTTCTTCTTGTCATGTATTTAAAACATTTGGAGAGACAACTCTCCCTTGATGTAGCACTTTAATATTCAATGATATGTGTTTTAAGAATTTTAATTCTATGTGTACTTCAGTTTTATATGTATTTTAACTTTGTGTGCTCTTAATTGTTGTGTTCTTAATTTGAACAAATGCTATGGTTTTTAAACCATTTTCAAAAAAAATTTCATTCAACAGTTCGATAAAACTCGTTCAACTTAAATTATTTCAATGAAATTAATTTTTATGAACACACTTTGTTACAATCGTGCATATTCTGTGGGTTGCATTCTTTTCAAATTTTCCATCATTAAGCAATCCACCAAATTGTATTTATCTTTAAAAATCATCTCTTAATCATTTGAATTATGAAATAACCTTTTAATCCCACTCAAATGATTAACATTGTTTAATTTCAATAAACCCTATGCTTAAAAAATTACATTTCCCAGCAAACATAACCATATTTGGTTCACAAGGTAATAACCCTCGCGATAGTCCATGGGTAAACTAGATAACCCTCGAACTTATGTGAGGTTTATCCCCACAGTGCTTTACTTTTTCTCTTCTTTTTTTTAATGCAGCTCGAGGGTAAATAGGATAACCCTAGAAGTGAGTACTTCTATTATATTTTAACATTACGACACAGCTTGAGAGTAAACAGGATAACCCACGAACTAACTCCGAGGGTAAATAGGATAACCCTCGAAGTGACTCCTTTTGTTTTATTTTATAAATCTACATAGCTCAAGGGTAAACAAGATAACCCTTGAACTAACTCTGAGGGTAAACACAGTAACCCTTGAAGAGACTCAAAATAAAAAACAATAGCTAATAGTTCGAAAAATTATTTTATACTAACACCTTATAACCTAATTAAATATACTGTGTAAATTTAAATGTTTTTCTTTTCTCTTCTGTTATGTGTATTTTTTTTTATGTTTTGTTTATATTTGTTTTTGTATTTATATATTATATATTTTATATTTTTAATATTTTTTTATATGTAATATTCATTTAATCTCCTTCTCAATCAACAAACTCCACCACTTTCCTTTCTGAAAGTTTTAGAAAATGCTTTCATCTTTGACCATTAACCTTAAAAATTGCATGATAGTGAGAATCCTCCAAATCAACTACTCCATATGGATAAACATGTTTAATAACAAATGGACCAATCCATCTGGGCTTCAATTTTCTTGGAAAAGAGTGTAGTCTTGAATTATATAATAAAACTTCTTATCCTTTTTCAAATATTTTATGTAAAATTCTTTTATTATGCCATGTTTTCATCCTTTAGCTATTTTTGAACTTTCATAGGCCATATTTTTTAATTCCTCTAACTCCACTAATTGTACTTTTCTATTACTACATGCTGTTTTTATACTTAAATTCAATTGCTTAAGTGCCCATAATGCTTTATGTTCTAATTCCACAGGTAAATGACAAGCCTTTCCATATACTAATTTATATGGAGTTGTCCCTAATATTGTTTTATAAGTTGTTCTATATGCCCAAAGAGAATCATCTAGCTTATTTGACCAGTCCCTCCTAGTGGTTTTTACTACTTTTTCTAAAATTCTTTTAATTTGCTTGTTAGCACTTTCAACTTGTCTACTAGTTTGCGGATGGTAAGGGGTAGCTAACTTATGCAACACTCCATATTTTTTCAATAATTTCTCAAAGTTTTTGTTACAAAAATGAGTTCCCTTATCACTGATAATTGCTCTTGGAATACCAAATCGTGATATTATATTGGATTTTAAAAATCTCATTACTATTATAGAGTCATTAGTTTTAGTAGGAATTGCCTCTATCCATTTGGTTACTTATTCTATAGCCAAGAGGATATAAACAAAACCATTTGAGTTTGGAAAAGGTCTCATGAAATCTATACCCTAGACATCAAAAACTTCTACCTCTTGGATAGGATTTAATGGCATCATATTTCGTTTTGTAATTTCAACCTACTTTTTAGCATTGAACACATTTTTTACAATATTCATATGCATCTTTAAATAATGTTGGCCAATATAGGCCACTATGATGCACTTTTAAAGTAGTCTTTTTAGTTCCAAAATGTCCACCAATGAGTTGATCATGACAAAATGACAACATTGATTGAATTTCTATTTCTGGGATACATCTCCTTACAATTTGATCAGGGCATTGCTTAAACAGGTAAGGATCATCCCAAAAGAAGTATTTAACCCTCAAAAAAAATATTTTCTTGCCTAAACTAGACCAATCATGAGGTACTAAACCCATAGCCAAATAATTAACTATATTAGCATACCATGGGCAGGAATTTAACATAAACAATTGCTCATTTGGAAATTTGTCATCTATTAGCGGATTAGACAGAAATGAAGCATCTAACCTAGACATATGATCTACCACAGTGTTTTCACAACCTTTCTTATCCTTAATTTCCAAGTCAAACTCTTGCAATAACAAAATCCATCTTATAAGCCTTGGTTTAGCATCTTTTTTAACTAACAAATACTTAAGTATTGAATGATCAATGTAAATGATAGTGTGACTGCCTATTAGATAAGACCTAAATTTTTCTAAGGCAAATACTACTGCCAGAAATTCTTTTTCAGTTACACTGTAATTAATTTGTGTTTCATTCAATGTCTTACTAACATAATAAATTACTCTTGGTAGTTTGTCTAATTTCTGACCTAGGACTACACCTAAAGCATAGTCTAATGCATCACACATTAATTCAAAAGGTTGAGACCAATTGGGTGCATAAACTATAAGTGAAGTGGTCAGTGCTTCTTTTAGAAAGTTAAAAGCTTTCGTGCATTCCTCATTAAAATCAAATTATGCATCCTTAATTAATAATTGAGTTAAAGGTCAAGCAATTTTACTAAAATTTTTAATAAATCTTCTATAAAAACCAGCATGTCCTAAAAATGCTCTTATATCTTTAACTATTCTGGGAATAGGTAAATTAGATATTAATTCTACTTTTGCTTTGTCAACTTTTATACTTTTAGCAGAAATAATGTCCCAAAACTATTCCTTGTTTAACCATAAAATGACATTTTTCTCAATTCAATACTAACCTTTTTCTATTCACATCTCTCTAACACTTTTTGTAAATTACTTAAACATTTTTCAAATGAGTTTCCATATATAGAAAAATCATCCATAAACACTTCTAAAAATTCATCTATAAAATCTGTGAAGATGCCTGCCATACATCTTTGAAATGTAGTAGGTGCATTGCATAGCCCAAAAGGCATATGACTAAAGGAAAATGTTCCAAAAGGACATGTAAAAGTTGTTATCTCTTGATCCTCAAGTCAAACAAGGATTTGATTATAATCTGAATAGCCATCTAAGAAACAATAATACTCATGCCCTGCCAATTTTTCTAACATTTGATCTATAAAAGGTAGTGGAAAGTGATCTTTCCTAGTTGCTGCATTCAGTCTTCTGTAATCAATACAAACCCTCCAACCAGTTTGAACTCTAGTTGGAACTAATTCCTTGTTATCGTTTTCTACAACTGTTATCCTAGATTTCTTAGGTACTACCTACACTGGACTTACCTAAGAACTATCAGATATTGGATAAATTATATCATTGTCTAACCATTTCCAAATTTCTCTTTTAACAACCTTTTCAGATTTCAGATTAATCCTATGTTGGCAAATAGTTGAACTTATATCTTTTATGTCTGACATCTGTCATCCTATTGCTCATTTATGCTTTCTTAACACTTTTAAAAGGTTTTCTACTTGTATTGCTGTTAAATCAGAAGTAATAATGATTGGTAGATTCTCATTTTTCTTCAAAACTGCATATTTTAGATTTTCTAGATGTGATTTCAATTCAAGAACATGATATTCTGAAATTATAGATTTGTTATCATTTTCAAATTTTTCTTTGTTTATGTCCATAGTGTCTGTTTGCTCAGATATTTCCTCTTTCAACATTTCTTCAGTTGGTATTACACATCTTTCAACATGATCTAATTCTTCTACATTCAAATCCTCATCTATTTTAAAAGTTTCAATTAGATTGACTTTAAATTTTTTAAATTGAAGCTCTTTAAAATTTTCTTGACTTCACTGAAAATATTTAGTTCTAACTTTTGATCACCCCAAGCTAATTCCATCCAACCATTTCTACAACTTATGCAAACATCGGTTGTAGCTAAAAATGGCCTTCCTAAAATAATTATAACTTGATCTTGATTTATATTTGAAGCATTTATATCCATTACAATAAAATCAACATGGTAGACAAATTCCATAACCCTTTCTAAAATATCTTCCACTTTTCCTAAATGTATTCTTATGGATTTATCTGCTAACTGAATAACTATTCTAGTAGGTTTGATATTATCCAATTTTAACTTCTCATAAATAGAACTATGCATGACATTAATTCCAGCTCCTAAGTCTATTAACACTGTATTAAAATAACAATCTCCTATATAGCAGGAAATAACAAGAGTTCCTAGATCATTTAATTTTTTAGGTATAGGATTAATTAACAGGGAGCTTACCTCTTTAGCTAAAAATTCCTTTCTGAATATTTTCTTCCTTCTATTCTTGATACAAAGAGTTTTAAGATATTTGGCATAAGAAGGAACCTGTCTAATAATTTCCAATAATGGTATATTGACTTTTACTTGTTCAAATATTTTACTAATTTGTTCCAATTCTTGATCCTTAACACTTCTCATTCTCTATGGAAATGGAAAATGATTTTCATTTGTTAACTTATCTCCATTTTTAATATCTTCCTTAATAACTTTGTTTTCGATTTCTTTACTATTTTCAATTTCTGTATTGTCTTCTAATTTAGCATCGAATTTGTTTTCTGGAGTAAATTTTACCTTAGTTTCCTCTTTCTTTGTGAAATTGTCATTAATTTGTTCTTCTTTATCATCCTTTTTAGGACCTTCATAAGTTACACCAAATCTTAACATAATACTTACATCTTTTGATTCTTCTTTTGACACATTATCTGGTTCAGATAGACTAGAATTAGATGAATTTTCTAAAAACAAATCTATTGATCTTTGAATTTTATCCAATTTTTCCATATGATTAAATGCAATTGAATCATTATACTGATTTTCTTCATTACCTCAAATGGTTGTATATTCTCATCTATAAATAACATATCTCCTAATGAGTTCACATCTTGATAAATATGATTTTCATTTGACCAATTTAGATTATCACTATTTCCATACTCATTTAACATCTTACTATCTTTTGTTTGTTGTATTGATTCATTAACTCTATTCAACAGTTGTTCAATTCCCAATGATAGTTTTTGATTAACATAATTTTGATTAATTCTAGCATTCATTGGCAAATTATCATTGAGATTTGTTAAACCTATATTAATTCTTTAGGCATTCTGATCATCTTGTAAGATTGACTAGTTTAAATAATTATCGATTTCTAATTCATTCAATCTGTTACTCTCTTCAATATTTCGCATTGATTCATCTATTTTATCCTTTAATTGTTGTATTTGTAATGATATGTTTAATTGATAATTTTGATTTTCATTCATATGATTATACTTTGAATAATAATTTTGCATTCCTAAATTGTCATTACATTCCCATAAATTAGAATTGTCATTCCATTTATAATTATTTTGAAAATTAACATTAAGTCCTTCTAAAACATGTTGTGAAGAGTAATCATTAAACTCCATAGGTGAATAATCTCCTTTAACATAATTAAAATAATTATAATCCTCATAACTAGTTCCTGTAACAACCCCACAATCACCTCAACATGAGTTGTATGAGTCCATTATGAAATTCAAAATTTAAAAATAAAACTCTACTCTGGAATAGCAATAAAACTTTGAAATAGAATTTAATAACAGTAAATGCCAATAAATCATATTGCAGCCCTAGCTAACACCAAAATAGCAAAAAGCAACACCAATTGCAAGAAATTAAGCAATCCCTAGTAACAGTGCCAAAAACTTGTTCAAACTTTTATAGAACCACTTCTTAAAAATGTATGTGTTCGAAATATTTTAATTTCACCGCAAGTGCACGGGTTCAGATGTAATTAGTGGGCAAGTACAGGTTTGTCCACAGGGATTAGTTTTGCTTGGTTTTTAGCTAAATTAGTGTATTTAATTAATGAAACAAGTAATTATATTTCTTTTAAGCAATGTCACAGTTGCTCTGTTTTAATTAACTGCTAGGATGCTCTTTAAATACCTATTAAGTTGTACCTTCCAGAGAATTTTTCATTAACTTTAATTTTTTCACCACTTAGAATATTATGATTTTAAAATTAGTCTTTTAAATGATTCAAATTTTGCACTAAAAGACTCTTGTTGACCCCCATGCTTAACATCTATCGGGTGGCCAGGTAAATCAACCGGCCACCCACCAGCATGTCGATATATCACCTGACAGCCGGTTCCCCCAAACTCCTCCCCGGTGAAGTTGCACTTCGCTGGTGTTGAAACCCGTGTTCAACACCTATCGGGCGGTCGGGTAAATCATCCGGCCACCCATCAGCATGCCAGTAAAATACCCCAGCGGCCGATTCTGAACTCTTCCATCAACATGTAGGTACACCCATTAACACGCCCGTAGACGTCAGATGAGAGAAAACGGCCAACCACACGGAACTTCGGCTAATACATGGCATCCAAGGGCGGAAGTACCATTTTCTAGATGGGGGGAGGCAAGGTAAATGCTGTGAGGTTACGATGGCCATAGGTAAAGCTCAGTTCAACTTTCGGGGTAAAGTACAGGGCCACCGGGTCAACAGTCGGTGCATAATCCTAGCTATCCGCCACGGCCCATTCCCCTGAACCACTGGCTATATTCCTAGCGCATGATGATCTCCCTTACTCGGCAACCGGCCAACCTATCATGGCTGCCAGCTAGATGCCTGGGTAAATAATTCAAATCTACTGAAAAGATATGGCAAGATTTAATTACTTAAATCCCGTAATCAATAAATCACGCAGATCACGGGATTAAACCAAAATGTACGTGGGGTTTCCATCCTGGGATCACCCAAAACGGAAGGTAATTCCCTATATAAAGGGCCCTCTGTTCTATGCAAAAGAGGGCTTTTTCCAACATTCTGAAGGTGTGATTCAGAGGAGAGCTGCTCGGAGCACCAACGTCCTGTGGCTACACCGGAGCAAAGACTTCCGACCATCATTGGCGTCTCCTTGTAGGTAAGCTCCCTCTTTCCCTTGCCATCATGCTTCCAATACAACCTCATTTCTTCGAAACTTGACTATACTGGACCTTCCCCATGCAAAGGAAAAGGTCGAAAGATATGCCTGGGTATCATTTCTTCCGGTTGAAGAAATGAGTTAGAAAGCTGTATGACAGGCATCTTCATTGATTTTATAGATGAATTTTTAGAAGTATTTATGGATGATTTTTCTATATATGGGGACTCATTTGAAAATTTTTTAATTAATTTACAGAAAGTACTAGAGAGATGTGAAAAGAAAAAGTTAGTGTTAAACTGGGAAAAATGCCATTTTATGGTTAAACGATGATTTTATTTTGATTATTTTACATGGAATATTTCTTAGATAATTCACTAATATCATCAATCTTTCTGATTTATGGGTTGAAATTGTTTTGGTTGATAAAGTTGAAATAAAATAGGTTGAAATTATTTTAGTTCTTACCAAAATACACATTTCTTGAATTTTGTTTATACATCATTATTTTGGTTGAAATGAAATGGGTTGAAATTATTTTGGTTCTAGGGTTGAAATTGTTTTCCAAAAGTATGAGTACTTCAAATATCAAAAAAGGAGGAAGAAGTTATTTCAGTTGGAGTTCAAAGGCTAAAGAAAAAATTTTAGATATTCTCTGTGAAGAATTAAAAGAACCTAATGCCAAAATAGTGGATGGAAAAATAAAAGTAGATACATGGAATAAAGTTATCGAGAAATACAATGAACAAACAAATTCTTTTGTTACAAGGAAAAATGTTGACAGTTGCATCAAGACATGGCAATAGTTGTACAAGAATTACAAGAAAATTGCAAACTAAAGTGGATGGGGATGGAATTATGTGCAAGGTACTACACAAATATCAAATGAAGTATGTAATACTTTTGTTGAGGTGAGTTTTATTTATATTAAAGTGTTAGTTATTTTTAAATTTAATGTGAAACTTCATGTAATTAATATGATTTTTATTTTTTATAGAAACATCCAGAATGTGCGTCATGCAAAGGAAAGTCATGCCTTATCTATGACCAATTAGAACAGATGTTTGAAAGTACAATTGCAATTGGTAATTTTAGCAGACAGAAGAGTGTAGAGAGAACAATGTTGACAACATTGAAGAACAAAATGCACAAGAAGAAATATAGATTTTGAAGTAGTTGCTGATTTGGATTCTCAAGTACATACAAATTCATCAATTCTTATATCTAATTTGAGTCACACAACAAAAGAAAAGAAAAAGAAGAGATCGCGACCTCATGCTAAATTTCAACCGATGATGGCAAATGCTTTTAAAGAGGTGGCAGCATCAGTTGTGAGATTTTGCAAGAATTCCAATGAACTTCAAGAAAAGAAAAGATAAATTGAAGAGGTTGTAAAGGCATTATATGAGCTTGAGGAACTTACACTAGAGGAGAGGTTTGATGTGCTGAAGCTACTGGAAAATTAACATAAATTTTTTCAATTTATGGTCATACCAAATGAACACAAAGTCTAGTGGATAAAACATCAACTTGCTCATTTGTAGTGGTTATGAACTTGTCATTTTCCATTTTTGTAGTTGTTATGAACTTATGTTTGTTTCAATGAAGTTATGTCTTTGAATGTTGTAATTTTGACATGAAATTTTAGTATAAACTTGTCATTATGAATTTGAAGTTATGTCTAATTTTCCACTCTTTGTTATATATTTTGTTTAAATTGCTTGTTTTTCATTATGAATCCAATAGTTCATGTTATCATATATGTAAACACAGGTATGGATTGTGATGATAACATCCAAATATTAACATCATCAATCGAAGAGGAGGAGACAACTCGTAGAAAACAGAAGAAAGTTCTTTTCTACTTGCACTGATAAATTCACTATTTGGCATGGCATGTGTTGCAAGTAATAATTCAATCACTACAAATCATATTTATAGCAAAGAAGGTCAAGATTGCATTCAAAGATTATTGGATCCTTCTTTCCAAAATCAAGTATATAATTGTAGAAAGATTTATCGAATAAGTCAACATGTCTTCTTGAAGTTTTACAATTTATTGAAGACAGAAGGATTGATACAAGATGGTAACAATATTACCATAGAAGAGAAATTTGCAATGTTTCATGTTACAATAGGGCAAAATCAAAGATATGGAGTAACAAAAGAACATTTTCATCGATCAGCATGGACTATTAGTACCATCATCAATGAAATGTTGAATGTCATACTAAAGTTGAATAAGAAGCTTCTAGCTAAACCTTCAACATGTACACATAGCAGAATTAGAAATGATTCTAACGTATTTCCATACTTCAAGGTAAATATTGTTTTCAATATATAACTAATATTAATGACTAAGGTATTGTGTTTAACTTTTTTTTTATTTCATATTGATAGGATTGTATTGGAGCTATTGATGGTACACATGTCAAGGCAACTATTTATGGACTAGAAACTACCCCTTTTAGAAATAGAAAGGGAGAGTTGTCACAAAATGTTTTAGTAGCATGCAATTTTGACATGGAATTCATATATGTTCTTGCTAGATGGGAAGGATCTGCATCAGATGCTCAAATTCTTCAAGATGCAACAAGTTGTCCTAATGGCCTTCAAGTTCCAATAGGTGTGTTATTGGTAATGTGAAATTTTAAATGATTCGAAAATTATAGCAATTCGAAAGTGATTCAAAATTTTATATTTTGTAGGTAAATATTACTTGGTAAACGTAGGTTTTCCAAACCAACCTGAATTCATTTGTCATTTCCAAGGAGTTAGATATCATTTGAGTGAATATGACACCAACTAATTACCAACAACTACTGTCGAGAATTTCAATTACAGACATTCACAATTAAGAACGGTGATCAAGTGAACATTTGGAGTAGTAAAGCATAGATTGTCAATATTACGTGGTTATATGCCTTTTCCTTTTGAAACACAAGTTAAGATAGTGTATGTTTGTTTTTTGTTGCATAATTTTATTCATAAAACAGAGAGGATTTACTTGAAGATCTATAGGATGAATTACAAGAGATCGAGCATGATGATTATGAATCTATTATAAGAGATGAAGAAATACAAGTTAGCTCAAGTGCTTTGAGTCAACAATAGCAAAAACAAATTGCAGATAACATGCGACAAGAAATAATGACATCTATGTGGGAAGGGAGGAATGTATAATTCCTTTGTTTTATGTAGTATAAGAATATATGTACTTTGTTTATAAACTTCTATGATGTAACAAACTTCTATTACATTACTGTTACAATTTTGTTACATTTCATTATATTCTAAGACATTCTGATCAATTCTATCACAGGCACAAACATCTTTTTCTTAACATTCCGACGTATTCTGACAGATTCTCTTCTAACACATTCGGACACTTTTTTTCTTATAAATTCTAGAGGTACAAACACCCCCTTAGTTGCATCAATGCATTTTAAACGCATCTCTATCATGTAGCTAATTGTCTCATACATTCACCAATTAATTTAGCAATGCTTGAGTACAAATAGCAATGGAGAGGTCAACTTTGGCTGAATTGGTTGGAAATGCCTAAAACATTTCTCACCAGTATCTTAAACTCCTTACCCTTCTCTCTCTAATTAGTAGACCATTTTCTCTAGATTTTCTTTAGAGATTTATCATCTCCACTTTATGGTGAAAGGTATACGCCCTTAAATCATAGTTTTCCTTACTTTTTTGCAAAAATAAAGTGACAAGTCCGTTTTTTATCTTTCTTTTCTTTTATCCTCGAGTTCTACTTTGTACCCTCGAGACCATCTCATTCCCACAAGGTCACAATTATAACACTATCAAATTCAATTTTTTTAATAAGCCACCATTTATCTATTTACTACTCTCCAGAAAACCTTGAATCCTATGACTATGGATGCATTTGTTTACACCTATTTTTAATTCCTAAAGCAGATTAAAGTATTTTTTAAAATAATGTAAATAAATATACTTTTATTTACTAATGTGACAACTCTAAGATGTACACACCCATTACAACCAAGGTAATTTTCCTTCTAATGAAAGAACGACTCATCAACCACTCGTGAAAACTAGAACCACTCTTCACAAGCAAAAGACACAATTGCCCTTCAGCAAATTTCAAATATTTATAATAAAAAAATATTTTAGCATAAAACAATAATTTATAATAAATAAATAAAACATTTTTAATAAATAATTAATTATTTATAATAAATAAATAATTTAGCATTTCTAAAAAATTATAATAAATAAATATTTTTAACATTATAAAATCAAAAAATTAGAACTATACAAATACTTTTGTTTATTTTTAAAAATATTTTTAATAAAACATATTCTTAAAATATTGTTATTAATATTTATAAAAAAATACATTTTAAAGATAAAATTGAAACATTTAAAAAATTTAAATAAATATAACTCTTAAACCATTACTCCCTTTAAACACCGTTCGTTTCAAACGTAATTATAATACCACTCCAACAACTAAAAATTATATTCTGAAATTATATTTTGAAACTAAAACAAACACATCTTAAATAAATATTTGTGTATTTGAAATTAATAAAAAATAATAAAAAATTTAACTATTATTTTCATCATTTCCTATTAATTTCATAAATATTATAATTTTATTATTTCCTATTAATTCTAAATACACAAATATTACCTAAATATGTTGTATGAAACGCTTGATAGATTTTATGGTGTACAAAATATACATGCACGAGCAAGTGCAAGAAAAGCTCGTTACTCAGTAAAGATTGGCTGCAAAATACATCAAATGCTTTTTAAGCATTAGACTTGTACATCAAACGCCACTTTGCACCGTAAGCAAAGTAGCCCTTTCACATAATTTTATCTACAGCCTAGTTCTACCCTTCCATCTGCACTAATGGTGGTATTTGTGCAAAGCTTTTGAAGGTCGATGTATCCTATAATTGTATCCTCAAAGACAGCATCCTGAAGCTGGGCTTTATCAAAGGTGGAACCGGACAGAAGTGCGTTCTTGAACACCGCCCCTTGAAGATTTGCATTCTCAAAATTTACCCTGTCCAGAACTGCATTTGAAAAATTCGTGCCTGCACAGTACCATAGTGTTATTGATCATTTTCACAATGCTGAATACATGCAACACTTGCAAGCTCTACAGGAAATTTTCAGCTGAAAATTATCATCATATGTTGGAATCATCTTGCTTTCAATTCTACTTGTCTAGCTTAGGTTTTCCATTAGTATGTATACTCATGTTTCATGTAGAAATATACTTTCAAAAATTCTTAGACAATGGAAGGAAAGTCCTTCATAATATAAAGATAAAATCTACCACATTATATTCAATGTAAGACTATTCCAACACTTCTCCACATCTGTGATGAACTCTCAAACTAACAAGTATCTTCTTTTACACTGTCTAGTGAGATGTTTAAACCAAAATAACTCAAAACACATGTTGTGAACTTACTTTGATATTATGTAAAAATATATTTTTAAAAATCCTTAAACAATAGGAAAAAAGTCTTATATAATATAAAAACAAAATTCACCATATTACTCACCATATTACATTCAATGAGACTATTTCAACATTCCACAGGTTTGCACCTATAATGAATGCATTGACATTATCTGATACTGATGAAAATAGAATAGGTGAAAGATGTGATTCAGAGTAAACAGTCACTTCAAAATGGTAAAAAGAAAAATATGAGGTAAAGCTCGTTTCTAGATTCCTACGATGTCAATAGCAAAAAGTTACCCATCTCACCATACAAAATTCATAGAACATTACAACAAATGGTAATACTTTTTATTGTAGCTAGTTTTCTTTATAGATTAAAAAAAAAGAAAAACAACTTTCATGATTTTAATTAGAGAAAATTTACTGTTGATATTCAAAGAACAAGGATCATGGTTACCTTTGAAACTAGCTCGAACAGCATACGCTTTGGACATCACAACCTCAGACATATCTGCACCATCAAACATGGCTTCTGACATCAGGGCAGCAGCAAGTGACTTCCCCTTGAGGTTAGACTTCTCATTTGAGTAGTTGCAAAACCGAAGATCAATTGGCTTATCATACACACCATTTGCTTGACCAATTGTATTCCCAACAAATGCTCGCTCACACCTGTCTGGTTCTGTTGATAGCGGTGGAAGCCTCTATAAATAACGAAGAAAAAGTTTGAAATCTAGGATTACAAAATACAACTAGGAAAAAGGAGTGCTGACAGAGCTGGAAAATAGAAAGCAAAAAATTATAGAACTGGTTTAAAATTTCATGCACAAAAGAAATCACAGTATTGAACAAGGAATATTCTAGTCTGATCATATAGATGTCAATTCAAATACACACAGAGAGCCACATATACACAGACACACAAATACACAGATACATACATAGACATACATACATACATATACACACATGCATACATACACATGCACATAAAGTGCACCCCACCCACACCCACACCCACACTCACATAAGTGTAACTAGGCTTTAAGTATAGTAGTCAAATATGCATGCAATTTGCACGTTAATATTTAAAAATATTAATGGAAGAGAAGAATTAGGGGAACTGTAGGGAGGTTTGTGAGATGCTTTACATGCTCAAAAAAATACCCTTTTTGTCATGTACATAAAGATAATTTGGTAGTTAAAAGAGCTGGTTAATATCCACAGTTAACTTTCAGGGGATTCAACCATTCTAACAAGTATTGGATATATTTCTTAATTATTTGTTGGACTTAGTGTAAACTCAACTAATTTGTGTCCATATTGAAGACCCTTATGACAAAAAATATTAAATGCTAAATATCATGATAAATTTGAAGTTAAAAGCCATTCAAAGGACATAAATGGAAAAAATACTTTGTGCATTGAAACAAAAGAAGTCACCCTACATTAATACTACATTGCTAAGGTAGAGTGACTTTTTTTTTTTCTTATCTTTTGCCAAGCATTGAACCCATGATAATTGGTGTAAACATTTAATATCTTACCACCAAAATATCAAGGAACTTGACAAGGGGAGAGTGACTTGTATTGCCTCCAAGCTCTAAAAGGTGTTCAGAAAAACCTACACATGGTAATGTGCAAACATCTACTTCGAGCGTTTACCATTTAACCTCCCGTGGATATTTAGTCACCATTTGAGGTCTTCTCATCTTCATTCAAGACCTGTCTTAAGTTACCTCAAAATTAGAACCAAAATTCACTACAAAATCCATTCCTAATTGCGACCTAAACGCTATTGGTGAAACATTTTTCATGGTTTTGATGATTTAAAATTTAATATACATGCTATTTCTTTAGAAAGTTTTACAGGAGCAAGGAAAATTGAAACTCAAGATTTGATGGAAAATTGAAGGTTCAACATTGGAAGAAAAGCGTCAAGAAGAAAGACTGATCTAAGGAAGGAAGATGTATTACAAACTATGTAAGTTATGGTATAAATTTCTTCGTGTGCTCTTACTGTTAGGTACACATAGGACTTCCTTAGACAACCTTAAGTGCTTGTAGAGTCCTAAGATATCCAAAGAAATTTCATTTATCCCAACATTTGGATCAACAATTAGCCCTTCAAACTACCGTTTTAGGATTTACATGTACATGAAAATTTAGATCTCACAATCATACCAAAGAAACACAACCTCAAACTAGGATGGCTCAATGAATTTATCTTCGAGTATCCATTCTACACAAAATAAGTACAGTAAAGAACCTATGACCAGATCAGACCAACCACATTTTCTATCAATTACCCATTTTCTTCACAATAAAAATTAGACTTCCAAAATGTACTAATGATTTAACATCTCAATAGAAATCAAAACTAGTTATTGAGCTAATGGACCAACGTACCATTAGTATTTTGAGCACCCAATTTTACTGAAAACTAGTCGTTACAAGTGACCTCTGTATAACTTCTCTTATAAATAGAGATCCTAAAACTCACAAGAAAGCTCTCTTGCAAAAACGTACAATCCTCATAAGCAACATTGAACATTCAGATGTCCTGTAGTGCTCTTAAAAGCTTTCAAGTCTTAAAGATCAACTCAGATATTCATCCAACTATAAGAGCACATTGGGATCATAAGTGTTTTATTGTATTTTTGCAAGTTTATTTAGTGTAATACTGAGTCTATCTCATCAGGTTGTGATAAGGCACTTCAAATTTGAGGTGGTACTCCTTGTTATAGGAGGGTGGGATTGACTTCAAGGCAAAATCTTCCTTAATGATTGTATTTACACAATATTGTACAAATACCCTTGTGCTAGGTGTGGGCCACAACACACCATTTTACAATTTTATGCCTTAGTTCTCTCACTTGGTATCAGATTTCAAACTTTTACTTTTGAGGCTACCCCATCAGCTTCCCCACCTCTCTTTCAGCCACCCTTATCACATTTATTTGCAATACCATTCACTTGATCCTTTCTTTGACGAGTACCTTCATCAACTCAATGTTTGCAACACCTTTCTTAATAAATATCCTATATGAAAAACCTACATGAAGCAACCACTAGAGTACACTGATCCCTCTTGCCCCATTCATGTCTATGTAAGACATGACTGGAACTAAACAATCTCCCCACACATGGTTCCAATGCCTTTAGAACTTTTTTCCAATGCTGACTTCACTCCCAATTTGTCGAACTCCTCTCTTTTCATCTGAGGGTTTGGTAATCAACTTGTGATGGTATTGGTATATGTTGACAACATCATTGTTATAGGTAACTCCTCTTCTCTATTGTCGCTATCTCAACCACCTTAATCACTTCCTCAAATTGCAATTCACATATAATGGGCTAACCATTCATTTATTGCAACAAAAGTATGCCCTCAATCTCCTTAAACACTTTGGCATGGAGGATTGCTTGACCATCACTACTCTTCTTTGTGTCTACACTCATTTACAAACAATCTCGGGATGGCACTCCTCTCTCAAATCCCACCTTATATCGCAACATGATTGAGGGGCTTCAATATTTGACATTTTTTTGCCTCAATCTCACCTTTGTCATCAATTAGCTAGCCCAATTTCTCCAAGCACCGACCACCACTCACCTTTAGGTGGCAAAAAATGTCCTCCATAATGTCAAGGGGACTCTCACTATGGGCCTCCATTTTAGATCATTGTCGCCTACCTTCATGGCATATTCCAATGTTGATTAGGTTGGTGACCCTGGTGATCATCACTCAATCACTAGAACATGCCTATTCTTCAATGCAAATCTAGTATGCTAGGTTGCTCACAAACAAACAATCAATCACATGCTCAAGTACGGAGTTCGAATATTGAGCCCTAGCATTTGTCATCACAGACCTCTACTAGTTCTGCTTCCTATTACGCAAGATCAACATCCCAATTTTGTCCACCTCTGCCATTTGCTGCAACAACACTTCCACTCCCTCCATTGCCTCTAATCCAAGTTTTCACACTCGAACTCAACATATCATGGTGGACTATCATTTTGTTCGCAAACTACTTGCTTAAGGCGCTATCCAAAAGCATCATGTTGCTATGAAATTCCAGTTCATTGATTTGTTCAATAAGGACCTATTGAAGTCTCGGTTCCAGAATCTACAAGCCAAGCTCACACTTTGTGTAGCTCGTCAAGTTTAAAGGGATGGTTAAAGACATTTAAGCCTCTTGTCCTTGGGTTGTGTAAGGGATGCGTCCCTTGGTGTTTCATCTTCCTTAATGATTGTATTTACATGATATTGTACATTTATAAATACCTTGGCGCTGGATGTGGGCTGCAACACACCATTTTACAGTATTGTGTGCCTTAATTCTCCTATCTCATTTATGGATAGATTACTCCCATGATATGAGAATCTGCTAAACATTTACAAAGAGATAAACTTTTAAAACAACTAAGCAATGAAAAACAAAGAATGTTTCAGCTCAGCATTGCATTTGCAAAGCTTGGTGAGACCATTAAACATAAACATGAGATTGAGCCCGTGATGTCAAACCTGATTGGCAGCAATAACTGGAGAGACAGTGGACACTGTCCATACAGCAAATAATCCACAAGCTACATTCCTGACTCCTTTGAAAGGGAAGCAATTTTCCATATTCTCCTCATTTTCTGCATGAGAATGATCATATTAAAACAGAAAAACTATAAAATTAATGCAGTCCAGGTAAATCAGAAATGTTGAGAAATGGTTATTATGAAGCTGGAAAGGAAAATTCACACAATTTGTAATTATCTTCAAAACTATGTTAGCTTTCACGAAAAAAGGGGATTAACTGCTGAGAACAATATTTTTCCTAGACGTCAGAGTTCAATAAATAATAAATTAAGCTTGGAGAAAGGAGCAAAGATTCATGGAAGCTACCACTTGCTTGGAGGCAAGAAATCTAGTCTAAATTTAGCAACCAAGAGAAAATGTGGACACATGATAGGAAGTTCGAGCGGCCATGCAAGGGGTTCAACTTCATTTTCCTGATGGAGAAGAAACTTAATGTGTCAAAAGCCATCATTGTCTTAAATCAAACGTGTTCAGAGATAACCAAGTATGCAAATAAAAATACATTTCCATAAGGCCCTGGGAGATTTTAGATTAGCTGAGTTGAATAAGTAAATGACATCAAAAAAATCCACGGTTCAAAATAAAAGAAAAAAATTAAGAAAAAGCCCAGTCATTATGTAACAACGGCCACACTACATATGTACCCATAGCTTTAGTGAACACGGTTTTACCAACCAACGCACAGAAATTAGCAGTAGGATCCATCTCAACCTTTAGGAAGCCATGGAAGCCATGGAATTTCTGACAGCACAAAATTTAAGTGCAGAATCAATGACCCTATTTGTTTACAGAGTAATTACTAAGTACTTCTATTTTTCAAACATCACAACATTCTGCGGTTATATTTACCAAAAAATTCTAACATTTTTCACTAAAAAAAACTATACTAAAATACTTACATCGTAAATCATATACTTGAACGTGAACCTGACCTCACTCACTTTTACGCACACTATGTCAAACCATAGACGCCCTAAAATCTCCAAGCAGACAACAATTTTGTGTATCCAAGAAGAGAAAAAGAGATAAAAGGGTGAGAAATCGACCTGAGCAACAGATTTTCAAAGGCAGAGGTCGTGATGTTGGGGCACCGATCCTTGAGCCTCGGTTGGAGGGGAAAGGGCGGCGGACGGAGCACCCGCTCACAGCGAAGAAAGACGCCGTCGCCATTTTTATCCGCAAAATGCCGAGGCTTGTCCTTTTTATTACACACACACACACACATATATATATATATATCCACGTGGCATGCTTAGATTGATCAGAAGTGCGTACCTCTTCTTCTTTTTTTCATATTCATGTGATTTTCAGGAGAGTTTGGGCCTTTGAGCACTTCGTAAATTTTGAAAACTTTTAAAATTCTAAGTATTTATGTATTTTAAGAAATATTAAAAAATTTAAATTTTTTTATTATTACAAGTATAGATATTTTTGTTATTTCTTACTTATTAAGTCAAGAAAGGTAAAAATTACATCACGATATATTCATCTGACCTTATGTGTTTTATTTATCATTATTAAATTCATAATTACGTGAAAAATATAAAATTATATTTAAAATATTAAAATATTAAATATTTATAAATATTTTAAATTAATTTTTCAAAACTTTTGCTACGTACATCAACAATCTTAAAAAAAAAAAATATTTTCGAAATTTCATTTTTCATTTTTTTTCTAAATTTCTATTTTTCAAATTTCTGACATAAAAATAAACCATAAGTGGTTGAAAACAAAGGAAAATAATTTTTTTTGAATAGAAAATGGAAATTAAAGGAAAAGATGTGAAATAGATTTACGTGTATTTGTGTATATAACGAGAAATGAAAAGAATTGAAAATTCAAAAGGATACGTGCGATGGAAAGGAATGGATGGAAATTAAAATTATAAAAAATAAAAAATTTAAAATTTTAAGATTTATCTGTTGAAATTAAAGAGACGTGGAAGTGAACATAAGGAAAAGGAAAACGAGAATGATAGCCATTACCCAAAAGTCAAGCAAACTTAGGTGGTTGATGTAGTATTTAAAGAGTGCAGAAGTAGTTACATAGACAACTACAAAAAAACTACCAACAGCCATGACGTGGACGTTACATCTTTAATATGCGCCCCACAAACTGAACTTGGATCGGTTGACGAGGAAGGGGGTAGGTGCCAAGGGCTTTGTAAGGATGTCTGCCTATTGGGAGGTGTTCCGGATGAATCGAACCTGTAGCCGCCATTGCCAAACTAAATCTCTCACAAAAGGACAATCGATTTCAATGTTTGGTACATGTCCGAAAGACTAGATTTGCTACAAGATAAGTGGCGCCAAGATTATCACAACATAGAATGGGAGGTCGAACAGGAGGAAAACCAAGCTCGCCAAAAAGAACGCAAAGGCAAATAAGTTCAGTGACGGAGTCGGCGAGGGCTCGATACTCAGACTCGGTGGAGGACCGAGCAACCACGCATTGCTTCTGGGGTGATCAAGAGACGAGATTGCACCCTAAATAGATCAGATACCCCCCAATGGAATGACGATAGTCAGGATTAGTAGCCCAATTGATGTCAGTGAAGGAGTAAAGAACATGAGGCCTGCCAGAGTAGTAAGTAAGAGAGAGATCGGTTGTGCCCTTCAAGTATCTGAGGATGCGCTTGATGGCTTGCTAGTGGGTAGAGGTCGGAGCATGAAGAAACTGGCATACCTTATTGACGGCGAAGGCATTCTCTGGCTAGGTAATATAGAGATATTGAAGTGTGCCCACAATGCTTCGATATCGAGAGGGATCAGCGAGAGGTGTACCATGATGAAGAGACAGTTTGGTAGAGGCAACCATGGGTGTCCAAATGGGCTTGCAATAATGCAGCATGTTGGCACGAAGGAGAACAACAGAATGTACTGCCGTTGGGATAGCCCTAAGGAGTTGGAGTCCTGATGTAACTCCATGCCAAGAAAATATGCAGGATCCCCGAGATTGCGAACCTTGAACTCTTGGTGAAGCAAGCGAAGAACAAGATTTATCTCAACATTGGAAGAGCTGGTGAGAAGTATATCATCAACGTATACAAGAAGATAAAGGCGAACCCCACGACGATGATTGTATATAAACAAGCTTGGATCGGAGGTGGATCCATGAAACCCAATGCGCTGCAAGAAGGAGATGTGGCGAGCGAACGAAGCGCGTGGGGAGGTCGTCAAGCGAGCATTTGAGAGAGCAAACATAGTCAGGGCACGCAGGATCCTCAAAGCCTTGTGGTTGAGTCATGTAGATGGTTTCGTCGAGATAGCCATGGAGGAATGCGTTGGAAACATCCAACTGTCTAAGACGCCAACCAGAAGAAACAGCAAGAGAAAGAATCGTTCGGATGGTGGTGGGCTTGATTATCGGACTGAAAGTTTGGTTGTAATCCACGCCGAGAATTTGGTTGAAGACCTTGGCAACAAGGCGAGCTTTCCAACGGATGATGCAGCCAGTAGCATCATGTTTGTTACGATACACCCATCAACAACCGATGACATGCATATGGGGGGTGTGAGGAACAAGAAGCCAAGTGTCATTGGCGACAAGAGCATTATATTCATTTTGCATAAGAACAAGCCAGTCGGGAGAAATAGCAGCAGTACTGTAGGAGGAAGGTTCCATGTCATCAACAGGTGGAGATAGGGGATGCTTGGTGGCAAGAAGTGCACGGGGCCGAGAGAGACCAGCAAGTTGCCGATAATTCATCCTGGGAAGGGGACAAAGATTAGGGGGAGAAGAAGGAGGAGGATGGGGAGGAGAATGAGTGCCAGGAATGGGCAGCGGAGTGGGAGGAGTAGGTGAACCAGCGGGGGCCGTAGGAGTATGGTGCAAGCCAGGAGGTAAGGGAGAACTACGAACGGTTAGCCATGGAGACGGTGAGGAGAGAGAGGGAGTGGGCGAGTGTAAGCGTTTAGTATTTTTAGAATTAAATCATAAAATTTAAATTTTAATATTTATAATCACAAATGTACAGTACTTATTATAATAAGTATATGTAAATATGAATTAAATCCACGAGAAGTTTCTCTAAAGAAATTATCAAAATCAATCACAACTTTGTAAAATAATCATTAAGAAAATTTAAAAAAATGCTATAATAATTCCTAAATACACCAAACACAGAAAAAATAAATTTTACAAAAAAATATAAATTTACACTAAACAGGAAAATTCGGATAACCGACATTTTCTTAGTTTAGTAATCGAAAAATCCTTTCATTTAATTTACAAAGATTTTCGTTTATTTGAAAATTACATTCGGATAATCGAATTTCTCTGGAAATAAAGAATAATTATTTATATATATAAAAAAATTAAAATAAATATGAAATATAAATCTCAAGCATTCAGATATTCACATAGTCTCAAAACTAATATTTTTACACAAATATATAAATATATATTATATACATACATATACAAATATATAGCAATAATATAAATCCACTTCACCCTCACATTCCAAGTGACTTTGAATATTCCCTTTTTCTACCCAAATTGATATATTTTCTTTTTGATATTTCCCTTTTTCTTTTTCTTTTTTCTTTTTTTGTTTTTAAAAACACATATGAAAGCTATTCAAAGCTCTTTTCCATTAATAAAACGTAAATACCATAAAGTGTAAATGATATAACTATCATTGCAACTAATGCAACTATAAAGACTAATAAGTAACCCTTAATTAAATAGCAATAACATTTTATATCTCCACAACCTAATTCCCAAAGGAACTCTATAGCATATTAAAGCTTATACATTTGCTACATTTCTCTACATATCCTCTAACTTAGAGAAGTCCGAGAGACATCTTAGAATAATTATCACCAAAATGAAAGAAATGTCATAAAATAATCATTTTTGTGGTGGCACTCGGTATAGATTTCCCTCTCCACACAAATGAGATAATGAGAAAAGAAAATAATTGTTCTAGAAAAATAAGATTAGCAAGGTATTAATTCAAATGAAATAGGAAGACCTAACCCATTGCACATTTAATTTGAAATCTATCTCCTCTAAGGGCAATAGGTTGCTTTGAATTGACTTTGGAGATTCTTCTCTCAAAATATGATAGGGTTTTCCCAATAATCCTAATAGCAATACTTGAAACTTACATTCCTTCAAGTTTAACTTTATCTTCTAAACATAAAAGCCCACGAGAAAATTGAAAAAATTATTGAACATGTCTAAAAAAATTTTAAAACTTTAAAATTTTAGCGTCCCCTCCCCTCATACCTAAACTTTGCATTGTCCTTAATGTAAATGGAAAAGTCTAATATAGAAGAGGAAAAATATGACACATAATGAAAATAATAAACACACCCCCGATACCTATCATGAAAATGGGATGCATGTTGAATAATGGGGAATGCATTAAACTCGACAAGCTAAATCATTCTAAATACATGAGTAATGCTTAAAGAAATTAAGTGCAATTGCAATGCATCAGTAAAAAATAAGGATAGAGGTGCAATATTTTGGGAGTGAAAGAAACAATATATTTGAAATGATAAAAATAGTATATATATATATATATTCTTGTGGAATTCTAATGGCTCACAAGAAGGCCAAGTGGTTTATAAACAGACACCACTAAATTGCAGCCTTAATAGTTTAAGTTGTGTGGTGTTACTCATCCCTTCCATGAGCTACATGCCCATCAGGTAAACGGGGATTTTAGACAGATTAACTTGGAAGAGCACTTTTTTTTTCTTAAATGGAGTGAATTGGATATTTGATTCAATTGTGTCTCGATTCTTTTAATAGCTTGATCATGAGCAGCAATTTGAGAGTTAGATTTTAAGGTTGTTTCTACTATACCCTCTCTTTCATCCGGCTATCACTCGGAAGTCCATGGGATTCCGTTGGTAGAGCTGGCGGGTGGACCGAGGTACAGAGAATTGAAAGTTGACTTTGAGAGCGCACCACCACGTGGGGTGGATGGCTCGTTAAACGGAGTCGCCACCTTATTTTTGGGTAGAAAATAAGGAAAACCGGATGGGGAAGTGTCCTTCCACCATCAAAACAATAAAATCGCGAGAATAACGTAAAATCGTGTAACGCTATACAAAACAAGAGAGAATTGGATACGAGACTCAGGGTATTGTTGGGGAAGGTGTTAGGCACCCCCAGGCAGCCCGGGTAATCCCGGCCTCTCTCTGGCTCTAAAAACGGAAAACAACAATAGTCAGCTTGGCCACACATGGCCTCATCCTAGAAGACTTTCCAGGGCATCGAGAGGAATAGCCTCATTCCTTCCGGTAAAACAAGTGAAGATCAACCAATGCGAGGATTCACATGGGATCTGGCGATAAAGGGGAGAGAGAAAGACACGGCGGTCCTCCTTACGAACCGTTCGGCTGAAGAGCCGAAGGTCTAGGGAGATGGCCGGCTGGAACGCCGGATCTCCAAGTAAGGGTACCGGTTGCCGCGTCATCTTTCGCCTCCTTGATTGGGGACAAAGGTTCATGTTCCCCGTTTGGCTAGGGCTGGCAAGGATGCATGCCAGCAGCCTCATCCCAGAAGCCTCTCCGGGGTGTCGGGAGGGGAGCTTTGCTCCTCCCAGTAAAAGGGAGCCATTGGGGTGTACATACTCATACACTTGGACAGCCGGCGTCGGCAATGATGCATGCCAACAGCCTCATCTCGGAAGCCTTTCCAGGGCATCGGGAGGGCAGCTTTTCTCCTCCCGGTAAAAGGGAACCGTCGGGGTGTACATACTCATACACTCGGATGACCGGCGTTGGCAATGATGCCTGCCGATGACCTCATCCTAGAAGCCTTTTTCGGGGCGTTGAGAGGGCAGCTTCGCTTCTCCCGGTAAAAGGGAACCGTTGGGGTGTACGTGTTTGTGCACCCAAATGGCTGGCGTCGACAACGATGCATGCCGATGGCCTCATCCTCAAAGCCTTTTCGGGGCATCAGGAGGGCAGCTTTGCTCCTCCCGGTAAAAGGGAAACCGTTGGGGTGTACGTGTTCGTGCACCCAAACGACCGGTGTTGGCAACGATGCATGCCGGTGGCCTCATCCCAGAAGCTTTTTCGGGGCGTCGGGAGGGCAGCTTTGCTTCTCCTGGTAAAGTAAGTGTAAAACAGATTAAAACGTAAATATAGACGTCGTAGCCCCTGCAACGGACTTTTGGCTGAAAAGCCAGAAGTTTGGTGGGTCTACTCTACGACCTACTAGGCATCTAGGTCTGGGACCAGATGTTCACCCAGTTTTCTACCTCAACCTCCCGGTGTAGAGATTTCCACACCTAGTCTCGAGAGACAGGATTGGCGGACACCTTCAGGGAGACGGCCATCTTTAAGTGGAGACGATGCATCTAATGATGGCTAGTCATTTCAAAGGATAAGGACGGGAAAACTCAAGATGCATTCATAGTATACGAAAGAAAACACGAGTTTCCATGTAAAAAGACCCGATGAAGGGGTCACGACCGAACTGATCTCAACCGTACCAGGTGGATTCACCTGGCCGGGAGGGAGGCTGCCAGTACCTTCGGAAGTGTATCCGAAGGAATGACACCCAGGCATGTCCTCCGACCTTTCCCTTGAAGGATCGGGGTCTGCCAGGAGTTTTTAGTTGGTGATTCAAGGGAATAAGCTGTAGCAGATAGTCAGAGCTTTGCACCGGCTAGGAGTCCGACTACCACGCGTTTATCCGGAGGTCAGACTAGGCGTGTCAACGAACGTACCTACACATTGGTGGGAGAATTAGAGGTCGGCCACCAGGGTGTTTTACCAGTGTGCCGGTAGACGACCGGCTTGTTTTACCCAGCCACCCCGTAAGGGTGGAGCATGCCCACTTAGCTGGGGGAGTTTGGGGCCCAGCATGCCGGCAGCGGGCTGGCTGGCTGCCCGATTGGCCCATTTAAGCATGGGTCAATAGGGAGCTGGCTGCCGGGGTTGGATATTGGCATGCCGGCTAGTTGCCCGATCGACCTGTTTGAACATGGGTCAATAGGGAGTCGACTGGCCCCCCGGTCAGCCTATTTGAGCATGGGTCGATAGGGAGCCAACTACTGGGGTTGGATACTAGCATGCCGGCGATGGGCCGGCTGGCCACCCAATCGGCCCGTTGGAGCATGGGTCGACAGGGAGCCGGCTGCCAGGGTTGGATATCGGCATGCCGGCAACAGGCCGGTTGGCCACCCAATCGGCCCGTTTGAGCATGGGGGTCAACATCTACTCTTTGCATTAAGTGTCCTAATTCCCTTTCAATATTTTGATCATTAACTTGTTGATTTTGATTTAGATTTAATGAACTATTGTTCATTGCATTTTTTTCAATAAATGGTTGTCTTATGGATTGATTTAGTTGTCCTGGGTTTCTCCATGAGAAATTAGGATGGTTCCTCCACCTGACATTATAAGTAGGATTAAAATTAGAATTGTTACGTTAATTATAAAATAAGGCATTAACATCTTTAGATTCATGTAAAATAGGACATTCCTCCACAATGGCAAAGCAACCTGTACACTTAGGCATGTTAGGTTTAGTCTTTTGTTTAATTTGTAATTCATCAATTTTATGCATTAAATTAGTCATTTTAGCTTCTAAGGTGACATATGGTTCAACAACATGTACTCCCCTAGACACAAAAGTTTGTTCTTGACTTACTTTAGCAGCACTTTCCCATTATGCAGTTCTTTTGGTCAAGTCTTCTAAAAATTTTCAAGTATTATCTATTCCTTGGTTCAAAAGTCCATCTTAACTTAAAGATTCTAGGAGTTTTTTTGTTTGATAATCTATTCCTTCATAAATAGTTCTGATTTGGGTAACTTTCTCTACTCCATGATGTGGACATTGAGTTAGAAGATCATAAAATCTTGCAAAATATTTCCAAAAAAGTTCTCCTAGTTTTTTGTCTACAATTTAAGATTTCATTCTTTCTCTTAATAGTGACATCCATAGGATAATATTTTCCTAGAAATTTAGAACAAAATTGACCCCAATCAGTAAGGGAATTTGGTTGTAAACTATATAATCATCTTTTTGCAATATCTTTTAAAGAAAAAGGCATATATCTTAATTTAATGGCATCAACAGACATGTTTAGTACTTTCATCATATTGCAAACTTCATTAAATTCTTTTAAAAACCAATAAGTATCTTCTTTTTCAAATCCATGAAATTTTGGTAGCTGATTAATATAATTGGAATTTAATTCAAATCTGTCATTGGCACATTCAGGGAGTGTTATGTAGGATAGTTCATCCATTAAGTTAGGATAAAACATGCTACCTATTATTTGGTTCTTTGGGTTGTTCTTACTATAGAGCAGCCATAATTGCTCTTTTCTTATGTGTTCGAACTAACCTATGAGATGAATCACTTGACCAAATTGACATACAACATTTAAATATAAAGGAAATTTTGCTTGTGTACCATCATTATGTAAGCTTTGACTCCTATTCCATGTTGCTATGCAACAGGTGTATGAAATTCCATAACTGATATATATAATTGTAACAAGAACTCATAGTTTTGAACACAGTACAACAGAAATGCTTCAAAATAAAGTAAAATATTGCAAATGTTTAACAATGGAATTTTGGAAATAACCCACAAGTAGGTTTGTTGGTTAACTGGTATACCAATGAACTTACTTCGTTGATAAATAGAAAGTACTAGGTGCATAATTGCAAAGTGTGTGCATAGGGAATTAAATCATGCAGCCACACTATAGAAACGGGCATGGTTTGTTGATGAATAAGTTCCACTTCGAAACCGCTATCTGACAGTTGAATCTTGTAATAATACAGGTTATCTCATGCACTATAAATAAGAGTGTCTCCATTGATTAAATAGAAAGCTCTAATCCTTCCCTCATATGGAAGGTCAGGTTGTCCAAGATCTTTTAGCTATAATTCTATGTAGACCCTACTCCATTCCCATTTTTCAATGTTCTGTATTCTCCAAATTTCAAATTTCAGCTCAGTATCCCACCATTTAATTATGCTAAGAGATGTAGGTTCTTCATTAGTTCCTCTAAATAAAGCTAATTCAACTATGTCATAAAATGAAATTGTCATTGCACCCATAGGTTGTGGGATTGGTAGGAGCTTCATTGATTCATCTTCAATATTGATGGCAATGATTGTAAGCTTGTTAATGTATTGAAGTGTACAACTAGTTATGAAGTAAATAATACCATCAATGATCACATGATTTCTATTATTCATTGGTCTTCCTTCAAAATAAACTTCACTGACTGGTTGCCATTGATTTTTGTCAAAATGATAGACCAACAGATATTGCCAATTAGCCTAGATCCCAGCAGGTTCTTCTTAATAAAATAATTTGTGCATAGACCTTTGTTGGGGCTGTAGGGAGTGGAGACGGTCTTCCGCTAGAGAGCAGGCGGTAGTTGGGTCCACGAGCTGGCAGCCGTATAGTAGTAACTGGGTGCCAAAGAGTTGGGGTTGTAGGGTGAAGACGGGCTTCCGCTAGAGAGCAGGCGGACATCGGGTTCATAGGGCGACAGCCACGTATCGAGGATCTAAGTTGTGTAGTGGACTAGGAGTGTGAGTGCGGGACCTTAACCTTATGGCCTTAAGTCTATGGTTGAAGTGTCTGGAACCTAGGAGGGCGAACGTAGTTGCCGCCATGGGAGCCAAGGTGAACGTGCTGGTAGATGACGTAGGTGACGCCTTGATTTGTTGTGTCGACAGTTTGGTCAATACATGGGTGATGGACTTGGGAGCGTCATTCCATACGACGTACAGGAAGGAGCTGTTGCAGAACTACCGGAAGATGCCAATACAGATGGTATATCTGGCCAATAATACGAGTTTGGACATTCTCAAACGAGGTGAAGTTTGAATCCAAACAAAGTAGAGACTATGGAGACTTCAGGAGGTGAGGTATGTCCCAGACTTGGCCACGAACCTGATTTTCGTCAGCCAGCTTGATGAGGAGGGTCACTATTCTGCTTTTACACAACACTTGTAATTCAATTCTTATAAAAATTATGTGTGCGAAGTATTTTAATTCACTGCAAGTGCACGGGTTTAGATATAGCTAGTATGCAAGTACGGGTTTCTCCATAGGGATTAGTTTTACATGGTGTTTAACTGAATTGGTGTATTCAATTAATGGAACAAATGATTAAATATCTTTTAAGCAATGTCATAGTTACCTTGTTCCCTTTAACCACTAGGATGCTCTTTAAATCCGTATTGCATCATACTTTCCAGAGAGTTCTTTCATTAACTTTTAATTTTTTCACCACTCAGAATATTTGGATTCTTAACTTAGTCTTTTAGTAAATTATGTGAATTTTATACTGAAATATGCTATTCAATGAATTTTACTTCTAAATATTTAATTCTTCTTAAATTCTAACATTATACACTTTAGTTTGCATAAAATTTATCATTTTACACAGAAAAAGCACTTAACCCTTGAGCTACTTCGTGGGTAAACATCTTCACCCTCAAACTTACTCGAGGGTTGTGCAATAATTGCAAGTTTCAGATATAAAAATAGTACGATTCGAATTAGCTAAAACTTCTAAGACTTGAATACTTATATTTTTTGGTCTTTTTAGATATTTTAAAACATGACAAACAACACAATGCAGCAAACATAATACAGTACGAACAACTTGTAAAATTAAAATGCAACATTCAACATTACAGTAAACATAATAAAAAAATTTAATTACTGTAACCAAGTTGATAAAGTGTATGTTTGTAGATTCGAGTGTAAATATAAAAGTAAAGTAAAATAAAGAAAATAAAAATGGAAAGAACACCTAATGCTTCACTATAATTCCTCCCTTTGAAACTTGCTCAGGCTAGAAACTTCTCTTTGTCTTTACTTCCAGTCCACTAGGTCGTCAATCTGGCAGGCCTTTCTTTCGACCTTGTAGTGAGATTTTGGGTGTCACTCCGCAATTACACCAAGGAACAGAGGAGGAAGCAGCTGGCATCGAGAGTCTATCCTTCAAGGATACACTCAGGTTGAGAAAAGAACAGCAAATACACTACGCGAATGGTTGAGGAAGAGGAGGTCGTCAATCTCCTCTCGGAAGAGATGAGTGGGTGGAAGATGGAAGATAAAGAAGATGGAGAATGCTTTGTAAATGGTAGATGGAGGAAGTAGATGGGGGGGGCTTAGTTTCAAGGCTATGAGATTTTTTTATAGAGGGGAGGAATAGCAGTTCATGAGCTGGTAGTTAACAAGGGCGTGGTACACGTTCAGACGTGTGAGATCATCCCATGCAATCCACTTCTTTAACTTGTCCGTCCACATTCTTCATGGTTGAGTTTCAATAGGATTGAATTTCTCAATTTTGCTCTTCTACACATTTCCCTATAATTACTCATCGAATTCTCTTGCATATACTTAAAGAATACTTTCATGAAACACATCATATTATAGGAGAAATAATTCATAACATTTAAACCTTAACTATGATTGCAATTGCTATTACATTAATAAAATTCATCATACAGAACAAACAGGGTGCAGGCTCGAGGGTAATCCAATTTACCCTCACGTAAGTTCGTGGGTAAATAGCTTAGCCCTCAAAATTATCACTTAGACATAAATCATGATTTGTTTCTATGGATTAATCACTTAATCAGCAACCAAAAGAGTCAACTATCAATCATTTATTGCTTTCTCAATAAGTAATCAACACGAACATAATTAACGACTCAAAACTTAATTCATGCATCATTAAAGTGAATAAATGTGCATAATGCTCAAAAGTATAGTTAACCTTGTAATCATTATAATTCAATGCAGAATGCAAATAAAATTCATTAAAACACATGAATTAATATCAATAAAATGCACACTTTTGAGTCTGAACAGTCACCATGTTGGCTTTGTGTTGACCCCCAGGTTTAAAAGGGTCGATCGGGCGGCCAGCCGACCGTTTGCCGGTGTGTCAGTATCTGACCCCGGCAGCCGGCTCGCGGTTGACCCCATGCTTAAGAAGGCCTATCGAGTA
The DNA here is from genome assembly GCA_024699675.1 of Amphibolis antarctica. NCBI lineage: Eukaryota > Viridiplantae > Streptophyta > Magnoliopsida > Alismatales > Cymodoceaceae > Amphibolis > Amphibolis antarctica. The sequence continues at coordinate 9,179 of JAMKPZ010000540.1, read as the reverse complement.
GTCAGTCGGCCGTCCATTGGCATGCCGGTATCCAACCCTGGCAGCCGGCTCCCCAGAATCCCCCAACAAAGTGGACATGCTCCACCCTTATTGGGTGGCTGGGTAAAACAAGTCGGTCGACTACCGGCACACCGGTAAAACACCTCGATGGTCGACCTCTAACTCTCTCACCAACGTGCAGGTACGTTCGTCGAAACGCCCAGTCTGACTTCTGGGAAAAACACACGGTATCCGGATCCCCAACTGGCACAAGGTCCCGGTTATCTGCTACGACCTATCCCCCTGAATTGCTGGCTAAATTCCTGGTGAACCTCGATCCCAACCAGCCAACATTCGGCTATCACACGACGACTGCCAGCTAGCTACCTAAAAAGGCAATTTGAATCGATTAGAAAGATACGACGAGATTTAATCACTTAAATCTCGCAATCAATCAATCACGCCGATCATGTAATTGAACTGAGACATATGTCAAGTTTCCATCCACGAATCCCCCAAAGAAGGAAGGTAATCCCTTATAAAAAAGGGACCTTCCACCCCATTCGAGCAGGTTTCTGACCCCTCTGGAAAGATGCTGGTTCGGACGCTAGAGACGCTTCGTAGGGCTTTTCTTGGATGGCTTTTTCAAGATTCAGAAGGAGGAGAGCCCCTTGGAGCCCTGTCGCCCTCTCATCGCATCAGAGCAACGACTTTCGACCGTTGCCGATGACTCCCTGTAGGTAAGTTCCCTCTTTCTCTGCCGTCATACATGTGATTTAGCCTCGCTTTCCCGAGCCCCGATCATACTGAACCTTCCCCACGCAAGGGGAAAGGTCGGAGGAAATGTTCAGGTGTCATTCCTTCGGATACACTTTCGAAGGTACCGGTAGCCTCCCTCCTGGCTGGGTGAATCCACCTGGTACAGTCGAGATCAGTTCGGTTGCGACCCCTTCATCGGATCTTTTTATATGGAATCTCGCATTTTCTTATGTGTTTTACGAACGTATCACTGTGTTTTCTCTGTCCCCTTTCTTTGAAGCGCATGGCCACCGTCTGATGTGTCGTCTCCACTTATAGATGACCATCTCCCTGAAGGTGTCCACCTCCCTTGTCTGTCAGGACTGGGTGTAGAAATCCCTACACTCGAAAGTGGAGGCGGCATATCGGGTGAACATCCGATCCCAGACCCGGATGTCCAACAAGCCAACAAGTAGAACCACCAAACCTCTGGCTTTTCAGCCAGAAGTCAGTCGCGGTGGCTACGACGTCTATGGCCGCATTTTACCTATTTCCCACTTATCTTACCGGGAAAGGCAAAGCTACCCTCCCGATGCCCCAGAAAGGCTTCTAGGATGAGGCCGCCGGCATGCATCCTTGCCAACGCCGACCATTCGGGTGTATGAGTATGTACACCCTGATGGTTCCCTTATACTGGGAGGAACAAAGCTGCCCTCTCGATGCCCTAGAAAGGCTTCTAGGATGAGGCTGCCGGCATGCATCCTTACCGATGCTGGCTGTTCGGGTGTTTGAGTATCTACACCCCAATGGTTCCCTTGTATCGGGAGGAGCAAAGCTGCCCTCTCAATGCCCCGGAAAGACTTCCGGGATGAGGCCACCGGTAAGCATCCTTGTCGACGTCGACCGTTCAGGTGTATGAGTATGTACACCCCGACGGTTCCCTCGTACCAAGAGGAGCAAAGTTGCCCTCCCGATGCCCCGGAAAAGCTTCCGAGATGAGGTCGTCGGCATGTATCCTTGCCGATGCTGGCCGTTCGAGTGTATGAGTATGTACACCTCGACGGTTCCCCTTTACCGGGAGGAGTAAAGCTGCTCTCCCAATGCCCCGGAAAAGCTTCCAGGATGAGGCCACCAACATGAATCCTTGCCAGCTCTGGCCGAATTGGGTACACGAACTCTTGTCCTAGTAGGAGAGGAGGAATGTTATGTAGAAACCAGTACCATACTCGGCAGTCCGGCGTTCCATCCGGCCATCTTGCCAGACCTTCGGCTCTTTAGGCAATGGTCCGTAGTGGTGACCGCCATGCCTTTCCCTCTCTCCTTTTCTCGCTAGATCCTGTGTGAATACTCACATTGGTTGATCTTTACTTGCTCTTACTAGAAGGAATAAGACCATTCCTCCCCCTCCGTTGGAAAGTCTTCCAGAATGAGGCCATGTTTGGCCAGGCTAACTGTTGTGGTTTTCCATTTTAGAGCCGGAGAGAGGCAGGGATTGCCCGGGCTGTCTGGGGGTGCCTAACACCTTCCTCAACAGTACCCTGAGTCCCGTATCCAGTTCTCTCATGTTTCACATAGCGTTACACGATTTGACGTCATTCTTGCGGTTTTATCGTTTCGATGGTGGAAGGACCCTTCCCTATCTGGTTTTCCTTGTTTTCTACCCAAAAATAAGGTGGTGGCTCTGTTCAACGAGCCATCCACCCCACGTGGTGATGCGCTCCCAAAGTCAACTTTCAATTCTCTGTACCTCGGTCCATCCACCGGTGAAGTCGGCGGAACCCCATGGGCTTCCGAGTGATAGCCGGATGAAAGAGAGGGTACAGATTTTTGGTGACTCCGTTGGGGAGACTCGCTACGTTTTATCAATTAAGTGGCTCAAACTCTAGCTCATACGGCTCTTTTACAGTCAGTCTCTTGTTTCCCGCTAGGATTTTTAGTGTACTTATCACATTTGCTAAGCGAAGCCGCTTTCAAATGCATTGAACCACATCACCCTTCTTTGGTTCCCCTGCAGATCCCTGCAGATCCTCTGTGCAGATTCTCCTCGCAGACCTCTGCAGCTCGCAAGTTTCGAACCCCACTGGCTCCCCCTATCCAGACCCGCTCACAAGCAAGAGCAATGGCCATCGGTTCTGCCGCAACGTCCGAATCTTCCCCTTCTATCACTGCGGCAGCCTCGGTGCCGCTGTCCGTGGTTTTCGACCCACCACCACCTATCATCACCAAGACAAACTTCACTAGGCTAATCGTCATACTTGCTAGAGCCACAGACCAGCCCAGGGTGCCAAACCTGTCTATGGATGTGGCACTCGACAATGCCACGTCACATCTTGCGCCGCCCGCTTCTCCGGTCACTGGAACTGAAGGTAACAGGCCAGTTCCCGCATGGAACACCAGCCCATCCTACCAGCCGCCCTTAAACACTGATGGCATAGAAGGGGCCAACGCCTTCTAGCCACCCCGACCGAGACATTTTGAGTAGACCCTCCTAGCTCACCAATTGGCGCGCTACCAACAGTAAGTGATTGGTTCAATAATGCCACCTAGGCCAACCATCTATGTCTCGGAGATGCCACATGCTGAAGAATACGACGTTGTCACCACTCCTGTCGCAGGTCAGTTCTTCCAACCACCACTGCAGCCGGCAGCCGCCACTACTGCTGCCCCGATGCCAGACCTGCAAGGGCAACTGCTACAGAGGATAGCCAAACTGGAGGCATCCTTCCGAAACATGAAGTCCAACCTGCCGAAACCCTCTTGTTCCTTCCAGAACCTCTGTTTCTATCTAGAGGCGATGCTCCCTCCTAACTTCAAAATGCCTGAACTGGTTAAATACAATGGGCACGGTGACCCCTGCGCACACCTTCGGGCCTACTGCGGAAACATGGTGGCGCTGCAACACAAGGAAAAGCTCCTCGTACGACTATTCTAGAAATCTCTCCAAGGACCAGCACTATCATGGTACATGTCCTTGGACTTGACGAAAATCTACACCTGGGAGCAGCTGGCGTACATGTTCCAAGAACAGTATGCATACAACTTGGACCTGGCACCCAAGTTGGAGGACCTCTGCGGCCTTCGCCAACGTGAAAATGAGTCGTTCAGTGGCTATGTTGGCAGGTGGAGGGCCCTGGTGTCACAAATTCGGGACAAACCATCTGAGGAAGACTCCTTGGACATGATTGTACAGGGCGCTCAGCCATCGCTGGTAGCACTCCTGTGCATTCAGTCATACACTACCTTCTCTCAGCTGATCAAGGCTAGTAGCCACCTAGAAGGGTTCCTGAAGATCGAAAGATTTTCGGCCCTTCCTTTTGGGGCCAACACCGAAGGGAGTATCCGCCCCAAGCCACCAGTTATAGGTGACAGCATGGGCAACAATCGTGGCTTCCGAAGGAACGACAACAAGCAACTATCTCCCATGATAGTCATGACAGCCGCGCCCCCACCATATCAGCCACAACAGGTGTACGCCCCAGCCCAAGAGTATCGTCTGCTGACTATCACCCCAGTTCAGCAACTGGTCTACACCACCCAAGCGGCCCCAAATCAGCAGCCATGGAGGCCAAGGGCTCCACCACCAATAGTCGCACCCGAGCCGCCAGTAGCACGGCAATAGCAAGCAACAACCTCGGTATCCTCTCGGCAAAGGAACCAAGGGTAAAATGGGGGTCAAATAGGCGCTAACCAATAGCGCCCCATCCAACAGCAATCGCAGCAACCACACCAGCCACCCCCACAGCCACAGCAGCCGCGCGTAATAGAGTACACGCCACTCTCAAAACCATTGAGCCAGGTGTTTCGCAAGGCACAGACGCTGCTCACGCTCCCTCCTGTCAGACCACCCCCGGCTGTTCTTCCCTCCTAGTACAACTCGCAGTAGTACTGTGAGTATCGTAGATCTACTGGCCACGCAACTGACCACTGTCGGACGCTGAGATAGGGTATCCAGCGTCTCATCAACTCGGGAACCATCGAGCTTCAACAACCTCCCATATCTCCCGAGCCAAGCTAGCAGACTTTCCCAAATCATACGGGGAGCTCCCAGGTAAACATTGTCTTCCCGGGTGCCCGAAGACGGCATCTGCTTGCAGGGTTCCAGCATATGCAGCTGGTTTCCGCATATCCAATCGGACGCGGACAAGGGACAAAGAGATCCCTCCCTTCAACACGAGTGCTGGAAGCCAGAATCACCTGGCTGAACCCAGTCAACCTCATCTGTCTGGCCAACAACTAGCCAATGCTCGATGAGCTCCAGCCATACTACTAGCAACTCCAGTCCTCCATCCTCACAGTCCACAACCATCAGAGGAGGAGGAAGTCTTCACAACTTGCGCCACAATAGGCGCCATCCCTGTCTTTCGAAAAGCCCTTCGTTCGAGTGGCACCTGCGGCGGCCGCGTCAGTGGTTCTGCGGCCAAGGTGATTCTCTACTCACCAGCCACCCCAGTCAAAGCGACCATCCCAATGGTGCCCTCAATCCCCAAGGTTTCAACGGCTAATGTCACTCCCCTAGCCAGCACTCCAACTAGCACAATCGCTCCAACAATTGCAACACCAGCACCACTCCAAGCACGTCTGGCAAGGCAGCAGTTCACGCCCTTGACCGTGCCATCTGCTCCAGCTGCATCCACTTTCGAACAACATAGGGGCAAGGATGTCGTCATCTCTCCAGCTCCCATCCCATTCCCACAATAGCCGTCCACATGTACAGCTATAACCAGGTCCAGCCAGGTATATCAACCAAAGCTAGGCCAGACATCGACCGGCAACCATCCACCTACTCCACCGGCTGCCACCTCATCAGCATTGGCTGCCCAGTCACTACCACCCCCGGACTTATCAATCCAGCTGCAGGGGATATGGGTAGACATCTCACTATGGGATCTACTCTGGTCTTCCACTGAGCACCGAGAAACCCTTCTCAAAGCATTGCAGGTGGCAAAGGTGAACCAAGGCCTCGCTCCCGGGGCCAAAGAAGGAATGGTGGCCACAGTAATAGTCCCATCCTTCGTCTACTTCTCAGACTTGGACCTCTCACCGGCCGGGACCGATCACAACTTGTCCTTGTACATCTGGGTACAATACAAGGACCTCTGCATCCCCATGGTCATGATTGATGACGGATCTGACCTAAACCTGTGCCCACTACAGGTCCTGCACAAGTTGGGGATTAAAGAACAAGACTTGCTCCCCACCGACCGGGTAATGAGAGGGTTGAACGGTACTCTTCATGAAGCCAAAGGTGAGGTTGTCCTTCCCCTCGTCATCAGACCAGCAGCCTTCGATGTACCCGTACACGTGGTGGACATTCCCTCGAGCTACAATCTAATCCTGGGCCCATTCCTCCACCAAAACTCCATCATACCTTCCACTCTTCACAGGATGCTCAAGTTCCTGTGGAAAGGGGAGGTCATTGTAATACTGGCAGAGAATTATTACCACCTAGGATAGTCCATGGCCACTGTAGCGTCTTCCGAGTCGCAACACCCGACACCGGAGCCGACTGCCACCTCACCACCTGATCTCCAAAATCCAACTACCTTCAACTATCTGTCTAAGCGCATGGAGCCTTGGGAGGATAACCCGTAGCCAGACCAAGAGCCAGAAGACGGTTTGCTACAATTGTTCAGAGAATCTCTGGCATGTACTGAAGGCCTAATCCTTCACCAACCTCCCTCGCCATCACCCATCCTATAGGGAGGAACTTTGGAAACGAACGTTGCGTCCGACTGGTTTGTGCAAGGAAAGGGGACAGCAAGGTGCGCTCCTTCCCCCTCTCCTTCCACCTAGCACCGCAACACCCACCTAATGACCAAGGGGGGGACACTTCAGGCTTGTAGGTCATCAACATCAAGAGGCAGGCCTGACGGCTTTTAGGCGACTCGCGCCGGAACCCGCTCCTTTAATGATGGGGCTTGGCATCCCACGCACAAGTGCACCAGCTGCTACATCCTCAACAGCCACCGACTTGGCAACCCGACTAAGTCAGCCAAAACTTGGCAATCATACCAAGTATCTCGCTCGGCACAAAGAACAACAATAGAAAATCCTCTGGTCACCGATACGATCATCTGGAAACCGTTAACTCTCGGCAGGGGTGTCGCATCACGGAGTCAGGACAGCCAGCCTACTCAGTCTAGGCAACATCTTCCACAAGCAGAATACTGGCCAACATCATGGGGCAGAACTAAGGGCATTCTGCCCCTCCTCTGCCACGGTCACTCAAGCAGGCGAACGTGACCAGCCCGTTGCGCCCTTGTCCGAGACTCTACCCGATTTCTGCCTCCTATCTAATTGGCAGCCGGTTCCTCCAACCGGGGCAGAACTAGGGGCATTTTTCCCCTCCAATCGGCGGTGGTCGAAAGTCCTTGCTTCGGTGCGGCAAAAGGGCGTCGGGGCTCCAAGTAGCTCTTCTCCTTTAGAACCTTCAACTAGTCATCCAAAAAGTCGTCCCTTGAAATGGAGTGGAAGGCCTCCTTATATAGGGGATTCCCTTCCTTCTTCAGGTGATCCCGAGATGGATACTCCGCGTATATCATGATTCAATCACGCGATCCGCATGATTGATTGATTGCGAGATTTAAGTGATTGGATCTCGTCATATCTTTCTAATCGATTCAAATTGCCTTTTTAGGCGGCTAGCTGGCAGCCACAGTGTGTTAGCCGGATGTCAGTTGGTCGGGATCGGGGTCTGCCAGGAATTTTTAGCTAGCGATTCAGTGGAATAGGCTGTAGCGGATAGCCGGGGCTTTGCACCGGTTAGGAGTTCGACTGCCGTGTGTTTATCCCGAAGGTTAGACTAGGTGTGTCAATGAACGTACCTGCACGTTGGTGGGAGAGTTAGAGCTCGGCCACCGAGGTGTTTTACCGATGTGCCGGTAGTCGGCCAGCTAGTTTTACTCAGCCACCCCATAAGGGTGGAGCATGTCCGCTTAGCTGGGGTAGTCTGGGGAGCCGGCTACAGGGGTCAGATATCGGCTGCCAGGGTTAGATACCGACATGCCGGTGGCTGACCGGCTGACCGTCCAACAAGCCTTCTTAAGCATGGGTCAACAGGGAGCCTGCTGTCGGTGTTAGATACCGGCATGTCGACGGCGGGCCGGCTGGCCGCCCAATTGACACGTTTAAGCATGGGTCAACAAGGAGCCGACTGCCAATGTTAGATACCGACATGCCGGCGACGGTCCGGCTGGCCGCCCGATCAGCCCGTTTAAGCATGGGGGTCAACATCGGGTCCCTCCTTTGGTTTTCCAGGCGGCGGCGATATCCCTCCTCCCTTCCTTCTAGTTTTGCTCCTTGTCACTTTGTCTTCTTCCCCAATGCCTAGGACAAAACATGTCACGCGTCATATCCGGCGAATGGCTGCCGCCTCTCTTGACCTAGTGCGACAATGGCTCGAGACCCTACCCCTGACACTTAGGGATTTACCGATAGAAGACCTCGCCTGTCTCGACCACGCAGAGGCCATCCAGTTGTAAATGTATTACCTGCTTATGGACGGGGGTTGTGACCCGACCTCTGCCAACACTATCTCCTGATGGTGGTTGTCAAAATGGTGCAGGGACCTTGAGGCATCTGGCTCTTGTCTGCCGGAGGAAGGCGTAGAAAGCAAGGGGTCTGCAGAGGCTCCCAAGATGTTGGTCAGGAGGAATCGGCTCCTCCTGGAATCCTCTAACACGTCGCCGGCGAGGCCCGATGACACGGGGTTAGATGCAGAGTCTGTCCACCTGGCCCTCCCGTGGCATTACCCGGTGGCCGGTTATGCTGAGGCGGCTATCGAGGGTGTCTCACCACCCCTCGCCGATCAGGAGCTTGTTTTCCCCGTGGACGATTGCCTGGGGTGAAGAAGTATTTTGTATGGCTGGCCGGCTGACTTCGATCGGCTGTCGGAGGTTGAGCAACTATTCGTGGCACAAGGGCTCCTCCGATTGTCCATGTATGGTGTTTTTAATATGGCTAAATTAAACCACAACCGCATGGTGCTATTGTAATAACACGGCAAGTACGGATCGATCCCACAAGGATTCGGGTTATAGAAATCGATGACAGTGCTAAAATACAAATTGTTGGAAGTATGAAAACATCAAGTGAAATGGGACTCAAAACTCATTCAAACATTAAATCCATTCCCCACAAGTGGTTGGAATTTCAAAACCAAAAATTGCAATAGCTAGTTGTAAGCGCAATCAAATTGAAATACCTATAACTCACTCCATTCGCATCCAATTAACGTGAAATAAAATGGAGCTTTCCAAGCACTCAACAAGATGTTAAAATACGGAAATTCCCGTCCAAGACGTGCACCAAAAAATAGGGGAAAATAGGGTACAAAACAGAAACCCGAAATGTAGTTTTTCAATTACTAGAACCCCTTTCTTTCCCTATAACTTTCTCAAATCGAACCAATATTTTCCAGCTAACAAACCCACGTAAGAACACCCCCTTTTCAGTAGGAAACA
>JAMKPZ010000539.1:0-83806 GCA_024699675.1 Amphibolis antarctica | reverse complement strand
ATATGGTAAAATTGTGCATTTTGGATTATTTAATTATATTTTTATGCATAATCAATCAAATACTAAAATAATAAAATCTTGGTTATAATCATGCATTTGTTATCATTTAATTTCTAAACGGCATAAATAATAGTATAAAAATAAGCACAATTTTAGCGCTTACAACACACGTGACACCATTCAAGTGTCAACTGATCAATGTGGACCGTCATCATCTCAAATACTTATTGAAGAGGTAAATTAGTATTAAAATTTCTATATTATTATTAATTGTTTATATTACAATGTTTTTGTTAAATATTTTTTCATAAGTGTAATGTATACCATGTAAAATTACAAACGGCGCATCCATCTTAGCTAGATGAATGTTATTAAGTGAAGATCTCAATAAAAGGATCGAGGGAACTTCTCTAGGCCTAAGATGGTGTGAAGTTGTAATTAAAGTTGTTTTGAATCATAATGCACCCCTATTATGGCCATATGAAAGAAATAAGAGAATGGGGGATGTAATAAGATTTAATATTGCATGGCCTCGTAGTTTGGTAAGTATATTTATTACTGTTATAATTAATTTATTACTTAAAATTTGAATGATATTTATTTTTGTATTATTATTTATTATTCTTGTTGGTAGAACCTGAATAAAGATAATTAATTCAATGTAAGATATTTTACTAATTCACTTGTAAAATATTTATTTTTGTGTTATTGTTTATTATTGTTGTAGGTGGAACCTGAATGAAGATAATTACTTCAAGGTAAGATATTTTACTAATTTACTTGTAAAATATTTATTTTTGTGTTATTTTTTATTATTGTTGTGAGAGCATTAACTTAATAAATAGGGAGGCTATTTCTTATGTTGACATTTATTTGAAATCAATTAATTTTGTTGTAGGTCTGATGTTCTATATTTTAATTCCATAGTTTTATACATTAAGTGACTTCGTGATCTTCAATATGCACCATTATATGTATTGTTTTGATTTGTGGATTAATACCTATGTATTTTTGAAGTTCAAACATGAGTGCAATTTAGAAATCAGTTCCTGCACTTGAACCCGTGTTGAATCAGAAAATATGTAGTTAACTTAGGCATTAAAAGCTTGGTTGTGTGTTGTTACTTCCAGAGGTATTCAAGTACAGCAGATTCGAATGAGATTAGCATGTGTAGGAAGGAGAAAACACGAAGGAAAGACGAAATCACGGCTGGCAGTGGCTTGGATGCACGGCTAGGGTTCCAGGCACGCCCAAACGCCCAAATCACAAATGCAAACGAGATTTACGTGGTTCCCCAACTTGGGTACATCCATGGGTGTCTCTCATTGGGTTCTTCACTATCTTCAAATGGTGGATTACAAAAGAAAGAGAATGGGGAGAGTGGGATGGCTGACGCACCAAGGGTTGACACGACCTCCTCACACAAAGCTTCTCTTGTTATAAAATGATCTCTCACAAAAACCTTAATTCCCTTTTGGGCATTTGGATGGTCTTATATAATGGCTAATCATCCATGACAAAAATGCCCTTATAAACATAATAAGATTCAAGACATATTCAACATGTGTTTTTCATTGTTAACATGTTTTATGGCCTTTCATATGCACCCTTGTTTGCATTTTTGTGATGTAGGGTTAGAAAGTTATGAATTTTCAAAGGCTAGCTTATAGTATATAGATCAATTTCTGCTCATGCATGTTCATTAAGTTTAAAAATCTACTCTAACTTAAGATCGTGAGCATTAGTTAGCATATTTTTCGACAAGGCCAAACATCATTGGTCAAGAAATCTCCAAGGTTAAGCTATTGATATTCCAATGGTACGGGGCAGAAGTTCTAGCTATATGGGATAGAAGTTCTAGTTGCGTTGGACAAAAATTCTATTAGGAATGAAGGAATTTCTATTGTTGGAATGTAATTACTTTTTTTGTATGGCTAGTTGAATGTTGAATATGTTGTATAGTTATTAAATATTGATAATGTATGTACTTTTGAACATATGAAATATCATTTTATCAATATATGAAAAAGTAAATGTGTATGAATTTTTGGTACGTAGAATGTATTTTTTTTGAAAATATTTCATATACGAAGAATATAACAGGTACATGAATAATATTATAGGATTTTAATAGATTATTATAATATTTTTTATTTTTTAATATTATTTGTAACGACTTTAGTGGCCATCACCCAAAGTAGTTTTTTGCCGTTGAAAATTTTTGTGATGCTTTTTATTGCTGCAATTTGTGACGATCATAATAACCATCATAGATATATTTTTTGTGACGATATTTATGATTTTTGGGATAATTTTGATCGTCACGAAAAACTGTTTTATCTATAGTGATATATGTACGAAATGAATTCAAACGGTTGTATTACAAATATTGAAAAAATCAAACTCAGAGGTTTTGGATATATGAGCACAGCTGCCACGACATTTTATTTAAAATAGTCTGCTTACATATCATGCATGAACCCGAAAAATGATTACGTAACTTGGAGATGGCGGTGATCAGATCACAGACGCATCGTAAGTATAATTTACGAGAAGGAAAGGTGGGACCTCTTCTCCCAATGGGCTTGGGCCTCATTTGTGTTTACAAAAATGGGGCATGTGGCCCATGAGAGTGCAATTGTGCTGCACCGCTGTATATGGTGTTAATACATCGACACATATATTATATAATTAGACTACTTGAACTTACGATGAAGGTTAAAAATTTGTTAATATTTTTAATATAAATTTTTATTTTTGCGATAAAATATAACCCTATAAACATCCAGATATCTAAACATATATACTTGAATACCATGTGACGAAAAAAATAGATGAATATATATAAAGACAAATGTTAGATCAGGCAATGAAGTTCACATGTATTTCACGTAAAATAACATTTCAAATAAAAATCTTTGTTAAATTGAAATTTGTGTATGTTTCAAGTGAAACATAGGCTAAATAAAAATACGTTTCATACACTACATACTGAATTGAAACATGTAAATTTGAAACTTGTTTTTGTTTCATGCATGGAAAGCATATCGCACTATGATTTATATTAAACTAAAATTTATATAAGTCTTACTAAAATTAAACCTTATAATTGAAATTTAGTTATGTTACACATAAAATTGAGACTTATAATTAAAACTCATATTAAATTGAAATATAACTAAGTTTCCCATAAAATGTAAACCTATAATTAATATTTATGATTTAATTAAGCTTCAAGTAAAATAAAAAGGTTATTTTAAATTTAAATTTATAACTCAAGTAATTCTTACGTTAAGTTGAAATTTTTATCAAGTTAAAACTTACGTAAGTTTAATTCAAAACCTATATCACATAAACATTTCACGTAAACATGACATTTATATCAAAGCAAAATTTTTATAAAGCCTATTGTTAAATTACAGCTCCTATAAGTTTTACATTAAATTTAAACTTTCAATTATCAAAACAAAAGCTATATAGGTTCATTAAATCCTACTTCAAATAATTAATGTTTCGCATGCTAAAAGAAAAAAAAAAAAAAGTTTCTCTGGCTAAATTGAAACATATATTGAATTTAAATTATATATATTTTATATTAGACTAAAATGTATAAAAAATTAACTTAACAATTCCACAAATTGATTTTGAATTATTTCATAAAAATATATGTATTATATTATCAATGTTTTGTATAAGTTGGTGCATTTAAATGTTATTTTTCTATTTTGTTATTTAAACATTAATATTCCAATCTGTATTCAACTGATATAATTAATTTGTAATTTGAGATATTTGTCAACATATGTCTTTTAAGAGACACATACAAAATTTTGTATATTTTGTGCCATGTAAATGAGTCATTTCATACATCTAAATACATGTTACATATTCAAACATAGGTTGATTTTACGTAGTAGCTAGATATTCATATATTTCGTGTTTCGCTGTCTTGCTAGTTCATGTATTTCATGCCGCATGCACTATGTGCCCTTACATTTTTTTTATACTTTAGATACATGTACATTTTTTTATTTCACTATTATTTACGTTTACTGCGCTTTCAACATTCATACATTTATATTTTAGCACTCTTATATATATTTTAGGTATTTTCACATTTTTAGTTATTTAGTGCTTTCGTATGTATATTTTATGTTTCTATATATATATTTAGAAATTTAGACATCTACGATTGTTTGCCTTCTTCTTTTTTGTTGTTTCTTTAGAATTTAGTCATCCAACATATTTCATTTTTTACACCTTGCATTTTACAAATATCATTTTATTTTACTTTATTTTATCATCGTTACTCATCACTATTACAATTATATTATTACGATTATTATTTTTTATCTTTTAGGTACTTCTTCTAACTTTCTGCTCTCTTTTAGTCTTTCTTCCTTCTTCGTTCCACCTCCTCCACACCCTAAGGTTCAAGAGGTCATTGGGGAGCTGCCGCCGGCGAGTTTGGGTCATTTGGGAGCTCCTTCGCCTCACAGCTAGCTGTGGTATGTCCATCCATGACAATTGAACAATCCATCCAACCCAATCCTCCTCTGATTTGAACAAAAACCTAATCTTTCCAAAAAATAACGTCATTATTCCCACCACGGCCACTATAAATGTGCCAATCAAGCACCATCCTCGTATCACCAATCACCGGACCTCTTCCTTTCTTCGCTCCTTTGCATTGAGCAAATGGGTTCTCTTTCTGTCTACAACACCTTTCTTGTCCTCCTCCACTGCTTGACCACCGCCTCATTCTCGATCGGCTCTTCCTCGACCACAACCCGACGTCCGAGTGAGCTGCTTGGGAAACAGCCCTTGTTCCTGACCTACCACAATGGCACCCTCCTCAAGGGAAACTACACCCTCAATGTTGTGTGGTACGGCTCGTTCTCCTCCTCGTGGATTGAACGGTCGCAAGTATCTGCTTCCGGCCATGTGGGACCCTGTCACCGCCTCGTGCTCTACGCTCCCGTGATGCGGAATACTAATTAATTATATCGATAATTAATTTGTTTATAATAACTGCGTGTGCACGCGCGTGTATGTATGGTGTGTGTGTGTATATATATATAATGAAATATAAAATGTTATCTGTGACGGTAAGTATACGTGTGGGATTAATGCGGTAAGCTTCCTTGGATGTGCATGTAAGGAAGCACAGGATATGAAAAATAAAATGTATTCAACTATTCAACTATTCCTTGGATGTACTCGTAAAAAAAAGAGAAAAAACTATTCCAATAGATGTGCTTTGTTTTAAAGTTGCTTGCACGTGGAATTCATGATCTGCCTTTGTGTTTCGTCCTGTCGATAAATTCAGGGATATATCGAAAATACAATTCCAAATCATCATGAGATCTATCTTCTTCTTTTTTTAAAAAAAGGTTAATTCGAAGGTTGAGAAGTATAATTACAAACCTAAACTTATGTTTAAGTGAGGATTCGAATTCTAAGTCTTTAAGATTTGAAGAAGTTCTCACAATTATTACCTAAACCTTAATTTATTGTGTCATGTTTTAAGACATTTGAAAACATAACAATCGTGGTAAAAATTTAAAATGAGGTTCACGTTTTAACGAAAATAATGAAATGTTAAAAACTTTTTATATATTAATTTTTGTAAGGCAGAAGAGCTTGTGTAGGTTCAATAAAATAAATTAAATGCTAAAGGATGAAACCGTAAATTTCAAATTATAGTTCAAATATAAAAAGTCATATATATATATATATATATCATAGGTGTTAATGGATCATGTTGGGCCGTGTAGGCTACGCTCCACACGGTTATAATTTATTGTAATTATTTTTAATTTTATTAAAAAAATATTATTAATATTATTTATATGTAAAGTTAAAGGTTAGATTTGAACGGTTCAACCTACAACCAGTTAACTACGTATTATTCATTAATAAACTTAGATCACTAAGTAACAAGAGTAAATTTTTTATTTATTAACAAAATTACAAAGGTCATTTTTATAACAAATTTACTAAGTTTAAAAATTGTAAAAATTACATCACCAAATAATTTAGTAAATTACATAAAAAATAAATTTATACTTTACATAATTACATTTTGGCAATTTAGAATTTTAAGAAATAAAAAATTATATTCATTAAAATTTACATTTTAAATATACATTTTATTGAATTCATTCTATTTCATCTTACTCACGATGTTCTCGATCTTTTACATACATTAATACTTCTAATATATATTCTTTTAACATGGATCATCAAAAACACTTTCACTAATGTTAAAAACTAGTTTACAATCTACTAGAAAATCGTAATTGTTAATAATTCTTTAGCCATTAATGATAATATAGGAACCATGCAATGTAAAATTAAAAGTGTTTAATTCATTTTTAGAAATTGTAAAATTAAAAGAATACCATGTCGATGGAAAATCATCATCATTTGGAGAATCTTGTAAATGACTTCAAGAAGTCGAAGGTGATGATGATATTGATAGTGGCATTGATGAAGTCGATTTTGTTGTTACTGATCCATATTTTGTTGCATATAAATTAACATTTTATTAAAAAAAATTTCTATTATTTGTGTATTTAGTCTTAGATATACCTATAGAAATTTTTATATTTCTCTTATTAATTTACTAACATTTTCTATTTTACACCTAGAATCTAATTAAATAAGTACTCAAAATATATAAGAATGAAATTTCTTGTCAATATTTTAAAAAATAATTTGTCTTTCATTCTATTTAGTATTTGTGAAAAAATTCAAGATTATCAAATTTGTCTTGCCAATATTTTGTCGAAAAAATGCAATACTGAAATGAAAATAGAATAATAAACATTTGTTAATCTAATAGTTGTATTATAAAAATATTTTAAAAATTTAACAATTTTAAAAGTGTCATCTATTAATGTTTTATTATAATTAGATAAATATCAATTATAATAAGATTTTGATGGTTCTAAACAATTTTATAACATTAAATATAAAGAATTCAATCTATATGTTAGATATCAATATATAATTTTTTATGTGATATGCTAAATGAATCACATACATAATTAAATTTTACTAGTTAGCTATCTAAACTTGTGATGAAAGTTAATGCTTCCCTGATATTTTTATTATAAATTTTTATTTTTTCGTACAACGCCAACTTGTACAAAACATTAATAATATGATACATATATTTTTATGAAATAATTCAAAACCAATTTATGAAATTATTAAGTTGATTTGATATACATTTTAGTCTAATATAATATATATATAATTTTAATTCAATATATGTTTCAATTCAGAGAAACTTTATATATATATTTTTTTGTTCTAGCATGCGAAACATTAATTTGAAGTAGGATTTAATGAACCTATATAACTTTTTTATTTATTTTTAAACGTATATAACTTATGGTTTGATAATTGAAAGTTTAAATTTAATGTAAAAGTTATAGGAGCTGTAATTTAACAATAGGCTTTATAAAAATTTTACTTTGATATAAATTTCATTTTTACGTGAAACTTTAATTTGATATAGGTTTTGAAAAAGGTTTAACTTGATAAAAATTTCAACTTAACGTAAGAATTACTTGAGCTATAAATTTTAATTTAAAATAAGTTTTGATTTTTAATTAAATCATAAATATTAATTATAGGTTTACATTTTATGGGAAACTTCGTTATATTTTAATTTAATATAAGTTTTAATTATAAGTTTCAATTTTACGTGTAACATAACTAAATTTGAACTTTATATAAATTTCACTTATAAGGTTTAATTTTTTGTAAGACTTATATAAATTTTAATTTAATATAAATCATAGTGCGATATGCTTTCCATGCATGAAAAAAACACAAGTTTCAAATTAAAATTGTTTCAATTTAGTATATATGTAGTGTATGAAACTATGTTTTTATTTAGCCTATGTCTCACTTGAAGCATATACAAATTTCAATTTAACATAGATTTTTATTTGATGTGTTTTTTACGTGAAATACACGTGAACTTCATTACGTGTTTTGCCACCTCACCAGTTCATGTATTTCATGCCACATGCATTATGCCATTATGTCCTTATCATTTTTGCGCATACATTTTTTATCATTATATTACAATAAAATATTTTACAAAAACTTCATTATATGATAGGTATTATTAAATAAATAATTTTCATTAGTGTTGATAATATGAAATTCATTCGTATCATTTTAATCTAATTTATTAGATAAACACATGAATTTGAATAGTAATTTGTATTACGAATTCTTGAATTTTAGAATTTATCATTTGATTTTGTAACATCAGATAAACATCAATAAAAATAAAATCTAATTTGATATCATTATAAAAAAAAATCAACAAAATAAAACACAAATTGAGAAGAATAAGGTAAAATATGTAATTTTTATCACCGTATTGATTTTTAATCGTTACCTATTTTGTAGTTAAAAAAATAGAAAAAATATTAACAAAACATCATTTTCTAATATCATAATTCACAATGATCGTAACATAAAGTTTTTTGCGTATATATTTATTATTATTATATTTTAAAAAAAATTATAATTTTTTTATTATATAATATTTATTATTAAATAAATAGTTTTTATTGATTATGATAAAATTAAAATATGGATATTTCACCGAGGACAAACGTGGCCTTAGCAATCTACCTCGTAATTTATTTTTCACCACACCACACCTTTGAGAACAAAACGAATGAATATTAAATGTTTAATTTTCAAAATTGCGTGAGACTAAAATTGTGACGTGAGGGAGGAGGAGAGAGAAGATCACGTGATAACAGAGGTAAGTAGGTAATTAACTTTTTGCGCCGTGCTTAAAGTTTCATACAGCACGGGGCTAGCCACCAGCTACCTCGAAGTTGCAGAGGCGGACCCGGCTTCATAGCCACAGGCTTGGTCGTCAGACCCAACAATTAGGTGAGAATGGAACAAAAGACGATCCAACGGCCAGATTCCGAAACTATCCCTGGTTTCCCCAACCTCTCACCTACCCATACCCCTCACCTACTCCGGCAGATGCGTACAATACCTTCCCCTCTCTCCGTCTCTCCTTCTCCCTTTCTATATATGTACAGCCCTCTTCCCTCCCCGCTTGGGCGTCACCACCACTGCTCGTCCCACCTCCGTCCGTCGCCGCCGCACCAACGCTTGAGGTGTGGTCTTAGAAGAAGAAGAAGAAGAAGAAATGGCGGCAGCGGTGGGAGCGTCCTTGTCCAGCAAATCTTCCTTCCAAAACCAGCTCCTCTCCCCATCCATCACCACCCCCCACCCCAACCATCATCTGTCCCTCAAATCCAACTCCCGCCCCATCTCCGCCGTCCACGCCGCCGATCCGGCCAAGAAGCCTGGTGCTGCTGCCCCGACCGTCCCGGCATCCAAGCCGGGGACGGGGAAATGGTTGCCGGACAGCTGGAAGACGAAGAAGGCGCTGCAGTTGCCTGAGTATCCCATCAAGGAGGAGCTGGAGTCTGTCCTCAAGACCATCGTCGACTTCCCTCCAATCGTCTTCGCCGGGGAGGCGAGGAGCTTGGAGGAGCGGCTGGGCGACGCCGCCATGGGCAGGGCTTTCCTCCTACAGGGTGGCGATTGCGCCGAGAGCTTCAAGGAGTTCAATGCCAACAACATCAGGGACACCTTCCGTATCATCCTCCAGATGGGCGCCGTACTCATGTTCGGCGGCCAGATGCCCGTCATCAAGGTAAAATTCGTGTAGATTCGGCTACCGATTTCCCAGTATCTGCGTGTGTCTGATCGTGGTTTTGTCGTGCGTTCCGTTGGATCTTAGGTGGGGAGGATGGCCGGTCAATTCGCCAAGCCGCGGTCGGATAACTTCGAGGAGAAGAACGGAGTGAAGTTGCCGAGCTATAGGGGCGACAATATCAACGGCGATGCTTTCGAGGAGAAGTCTAGGGTTCCTGACCCGCAGAGGATGATCAGGGCTTACTGCCAGTCGGCCGCCACGCTGAACTTGCTCCGAGCCTTCGCCACTGGTGGGTATGCGGCTATGCAAAGGGTGACGCAGTGGAACCTGGACTTTACGGAGCACAGTGAGCAGGGCGACAGGTAATTTTCGATGTCCTGCGTTTTGTTTCATCTCCTTTTTCCTTCGCCGGTCGCCGCGCCCAACTTTAGATGGTTGGGTAAAGCTTTGTCTTTTCTCCTTTCCCATTGTTATATATTTAATCATACTCTGCTTCTGGATGCTACCTTTTCTCGTTACTGTGGTTCTCTTTTTCCCATCAAGAAAGGACATGCATTGATTTGTGGTTTTAGAAGAAATTTTTTCCCCGAAAATTAAATTTATTTACCTTTGTTATAAATGGCAGTATGTTGACATAATCTACTGTTATCAACGAACATACGCTACTAATTGAGTCTTATGTGTTTGCGGCAAGGAAATGAAATAGAAATATGTATTCAAAGAAAAATCAACATGAAATCATAAGATTTTTTTTCTTGACTTCAACATAGTATTTGTGTATGTGCAAAAACAATGGGAAAATATTTCCCCTTCAAATTCCAATGGAATGGAGAGGAGAATTCTGAAACTGTGATGAATAATAAAGGTAACTATTTTTCAGTGAAAAACAGTCATAAAGACCATGTTTTTGAAAATATTTTGTCTGACAGAAAACCCTTTCCTTTATTTTGATTTCGTTTCATGTATATAAATCCTATGATGATTGAGTTTGGGAGTTAATATTAGCTTTCTGTCCTAAACTCCTTGCCCACCGTTTCAAAATATAAAGTTAATTTCACTTAAAATTGTGTCTTCTTGTGACTTGTGACATGTACACGTTTTGCATATTCAGGTGAAAAGTCATGTGCTAAGTATTTCCCTTTGAATTTTCATGCCCTGACCTTTTCTTTTGTACCGAGGGAATATTCTTTTGCTACACAGCCATCGATATTTAATAGCAGCTGTGCTGTAAAGTTTCAAAGTTCTGTATTAAAAAGTGGATCCATAATAAATAACTTGTAGCCTGCTTTCTCCTGCCTCATGGAAAGCAAGAGCCACTTATTAAACATTAATGTCTAAATTTTGGAGGTGAGTGAGTTTGGGTTTTCTTTTTGCTAACAAGTATAAAAGTTTATAGTCAAGATTATTGTTTAGATTCATGCTGTCATTAGAGTTCAGATCACCAATTTTATAAAAAAGGTTGTGAAATTCATGATGTGTTGATCCACTGTTTGATCAAAGGGTCAATGCAATGTTTGGTCATGCTCAGAAATTTGATAATTACTTGTGGTTATTCTGACTTGGTTATTGGAATGGAAATAAATCAGGTACCGGGAGTTGGCTTGCAGGGTTGATGAAGCATTGGGTTTCATGTCTGCTGCAGGGCTTACTGTTGATCACCCAATTATGACCACCACTGACTTCTGGACATCCCATGAATGCCTCTTGCTGCCTTACGAGGCTTCTCTCACCAGAGAGGACTCCACATCTGGGCTTTACTACGATTGTTCTGCTCATATGCTCTGGGTTGGTGAGCGCACCCGCCAGCTTGATGGTGCTCATGTTGAGTTCCTCCGTGGAATTGCCAACCCTCTTGGTATCAAGGTAGATACTCCACTTTGTATGTGTGAAACTTACTTCTCTTCGGTCATTTATTAACTCTATGATGCACAGGTTAGTGATAAAATGGATCCAAAAGAGCTAGTGAAATTGATTGAGATATTGAACCCATCAAACAAGCCTGGTAGGATCACTGTTATAACAAGGATGGGTGCTGAGAACATGAGGGTGAAGCTTCCTCATCTGATCAGAGCTGTCCGAGGTGCAGGCCAGATTGTCACCTGGGTTAGTGACCCCATGCACGGGAACACCATCAAGGCTCCGTGTGGTCTTAAAACTCGTGCTTTTGATGCCATAAGGGTACCTCTCTTTTTCCATCTCTTTGTTAAAATTCTCATTCCGATCTACACAAAAACACAACTAATAGTGGTTATTAACTTGATCATTTAGCAATTCAACCTATTTTGATAAATCTATCCTGACGGAATGCTTGCATCCTGTAAATACAGTCGGAGGTGAGGGCCTTCTTTGACGTGCATGATCAAGAAGGTAGCCATCCAGGAGGTGTCCATCTAGAGATGACAGGGCAGAATGTGACTGAGTGCATTGGAGGATCGCGCACTGTGACCTATGATGACCTGAGCTCACGCTACCACACACACTGTGATCCACGGCTGAATGCCTCACAATCTCTTGAACTTGCCTTCATCATTGCTGAGAGGCTTAGGAAGAGGAGAATTGGATCTCAACAATTCAACCAACCTGGACTCCCTTCCTCTGGTGGGCTATAAGCATAATACGCATTAGTGCTTCTTATGAAGGTTGAGCTTAATAAGCTTTTCCATATTTTGCTGTATGAGAATCTTAACTCACGACAATGTGTTTGGCTTCCTTGGAGGAGAGGAATAAGGTAATGCCTGCCGTAATAACGAGCATGTGTACGTACCCATTGAAGAAGTTTGTTGTTTGGTGGAAAGCATAATTAAGTTCTGATTTCGTCTTCCTCTTCAGTGTGCAACAGTCATTTTGGAATGTATAGCCTAAAAAAACACTTTCATTGTCATGTCTCTCTTCCGCAAGTGCGCATGCCTAAGCATATTCTGGTCTTGTTATGTAATTCGTTCTCGGAGATCTTTCTAGTGGATGTTTCTCATTTATGCATCCGAAAAACATTTCCTCTGGTCCTTTGTAATGTGAAGTGGAAAGTAGGAACTAGATTTTCTTATCATAAAATGTGTAAACCTTATTATCCGTGAAGCTCACTTGGGACAATTATTTGCTCTGCGAATCCGTTGCAGGGGTGCTCTTCTTTCACTTACGAATCCTTCTCCTGTGATTTTGAAAGGAAGGCTGAGGTTGTTTTCTTCTTTAGCAGACAAACCATGTATATGCTCCCAACCCAACTTATGATCTATGGAAGATGTCAAAGTTGTTTCTAGAGGTTCGATTGCCAAAACCCTAAGTGAGAAGGTTCTCAGCAATGCTCTACAGGTTAATACTGTGTATACATTTTGGAATACCCTGAAGTACTCACTCTCTTGCTCACGTTTTCGAAGAAAGAATTTTTCTTGCTGTATCAAAGTCAACTCCATGAATGTTAAGATCACGCTTCTTTAAGGTTTTATTTGTTTTAAATTTAATTTTAATTTTATATAAATTATCAATATCATTATTATCATGTAAATATTAATGTTTAAACTTTTATCATCTTAATTATTTTATTATCTTTAATTTCAATTCTATCTAACGTTAATTAAAATTCTTCTCAAATAACACCTGATTAACTGTCTTACTCCAAAAATTGTTGTACTGGTAAATTCCGTTTCAGATCAAAGTCTTTGAATTATAAGTATATTTATTCAAATTTTAGGTATTGTTTGTCTATGTGTTTTGATATTATATAATCACATTTTTCACGATATATTATAATATTTTACAATACATTTATCAAATAATTTTTATTTTTTTTTCTATTCATAAAATAAAATTAATATCATTACTTTTTATAAAAATCGTATTTTTTTTTTTAAATTATAAAATTTAACTCATCTTCTTAAAATATCCACAAACGATGCCGTAGAGAATAACTCTTAATTTTATATATCATGACGCCGATACTACTGTTCTTCCTCGGGGTAGGTGGTGCCGGTGGCTTTGCAGTGAGAGAAGGGGTAGGTAGTTCCCCGCTTTGCAGTTATAATTTTAATTTTAATTTTACATATTTTTTATATTATATAAATTTTAACGTATAAATTTTTAGTATACTAATTACTATTACGTAATTCTAATTCTATTTATTTTATTTTTAGTTTTAACTTCATTTAACTTTTGAAGTTGATTACTTGTTTTATTACTTTAGTTTTACAACCCAAAAAACGTAAATTTTTAGTTTACCTGTCATAAATTTTGTTAAACAAAATCCGAAACTCAAAAGGAATTTTTCAACCTAACAAAAGACACAGTGCTATTCTCAATTGTTTGTCATCCTAATGTAGTTGTGTTAATCTCGACATCTTTGTCGGAAGAAATTCCACACCACCTTTGTAAAGAGAAATTGCTACGAAAATCACTTCTCATACGTCCTTGAGTGTAAAACGTGGAATATTGGGCAAGATGGAGTAGAGGGAACGATTAAGGTAAAATAAGTGAAAGTAGTGATATTCCCTTTTATAATTAAAAAAAAAGGTTTGTACACAAAAGTAGATGAAAAGTCTAATAAATTTTTTATCAAAATCACCTACTACTGAAATTCTAATCTTATCTACCACCGTCCGTTTACATCAACGGCCTCGAACAGTGGAGCGTGCAAGGTGATGTTCGGGTTTATGGACCCATGCGGTTGGTGGATCATGGCCCACCAAAGGTTATTTATTAGGTAACTTTTTTGCAAAGCGTCCTGCGTGGATATATGGATGTATGTACGTATATAAAATAATAGATATGTCTGCAATCTTGATAAAGTTTTATATTAGAAAAATGTATGTTATAATAGTCAAGACAGTTGGATGATCCCGACTGCCACGGTGATCAAGGAACATGACGATGACTAATAACTTTACATTAATCAGTAATTTATGGTTAATTTCGTCAATTTGATGACAAACACGATAACTTTAAATTAATTTTTACCTACCAAACACCACAGGATGTATGTTTTTCCAACATCATTATCAGTGACGCATAACATTCCTATTTCGCATGCATTTTAATACACCATTTAATAATCCTATGTAAATTGTAATTTTCTCCAAGTTATTTCTTAGGAGGAGTGAATCTGGTAAATTGGCATAATTACGTGAAATGAAAAACTAACATCCAAGTAGTTGTTGAATTAATGAAAAGTATTTGATGTTACACTCCTCAGAATTTATGTATCCTAACGACTAATAAATCTACTCATCAAGTTTAAAACATGATATGCTATCATGGAGCTTAAAGCCTTAAGTAAAACCAGATGCTGGTAGAATTAAGGCTGACCGATTCAAACGAGCCCTGCTAGAAGGCAACAATTGAGATAAGTGTGTTATTGTTTTATGCAAGTTTTCTGCGTTCAAGTGCAAAGGTTCTTTAAAAAATGAAAAAACAATTTTGGCTTTTGCCTAATTGGGTTTTTTTAATTGCGATTGAGGCAAAGTCAAAACAGATAAAAAAACAACTTTGTTGTCGGAATATATGTAATGTTTTTAAGAAAAAAAGCAAGGCTCCAAGAATTCCAGATATGTTAATTACTTCAACAGATGAACAGACAGTTATTAGAGTTACGACTAATCCATTGTTTTATCATCCATTTGGAACTGCCACAAGGAGACCCACGGAGAAGAAACGATTAGATGTCGCAGGATATTGTGTCATTTTTACAGAAGATGGTAATTATGACTTCCAAACAACAATTTTTTCCTTTGAAATTGATAAAATATGTGATACCCAAAATTTCAACCTTGATAGAGAATACAGAACTCATGATTTCTAGCCACAAAAACAGTTGTTTAATTTTTGGGAAAAATGAAAGATCCCAAATGGCATTAGCCGCAATCATATTTGACGAGAGATATTGGAAGGAAACTGTGCGCCTGTGATGCTTAAAGAATCGTCGTCCTGTCATTTATTAGGGTAAACTTGTATAATTACTGACCAACAATAATGACACGATATTACGATACGCCCAACATTCAACCGCCCCCTTTTCGAACCAGACACGCTACCAATGTCTAAAGAAAAAAATTCAGCAACCATCCCACACAATTGTGACAAGCCGAAGGCTCACACGGTACAACTCCCCAGAAATTAACGCTTTCATGGTCGAAAACAAATAAAATGAGACATTTTAATATCATTATTATTGTAAAAAAATTTATACACAAACTTTCACTTCAAGATTTATTATAAAACTCCAACACATAAAACTACTCTAAACTCCAGTAGTCCAAAATTAAAAGACCCCATTACTCATTACAAGCCTCAAACCACTTTACAAATAAATACGCAAGTCCTGTAGATGTGAGTGACATCATAAACTACTCTCATCTAAAGCAAGACTTCTTTGGATGTTTTCGCGCAAGAGCCATGTATCTTCTTTCTCTTGTGCATTGCCGCTTAAAGAAACGACGCCTGCAAGTCCAATTAATAAGTTTTCAGGAATATATGTTGCAGCTGAGGAAAAAATAACTCCCAGCTGACAATAGGAACAAACAATGGGAGAATGAAAGAAAAAGAATGTCATGCTCGACTGTTAAAACAATGTCATTCTCCACTTCTTTTTAACAAAACTCTAATCGATAAATTTATAATCCATTTTTCAGTGTGAATGTTCATACTCTATACTGATGTATAATGTACATGAGACAGAAGAAACGCCATCAGCCACCATCAACCATGTGCTGCCATCACATAACATTGTTATTCGTGAAAGATGGGTTGCCAAGTGCTAACGCAGTGTCCTTAAATACCTTGAGCATCAGCGTACTACACATATTATAAAAAGTGTAGTCAATCCAATGAACCATCTTGCAACCTAAAACCAAGGAAAATTGCATCCACTGAAGTCTAAAAAAGGTCGATCTGATGGAATTGCATTTTGGGGTTTTCTTCTACTGTCTTATAATTCTATCAAAAAACTGATAGGAAACAGCAGTAAGCAGTATGATGAAACCCACCTATCGGGGAAAAATGTGCATGAACCAGCTAACATGTACCGACCATTTCACCAATCCCATGGCCAGCATCACTTGGCTAACTGCTCGAGCATCTATGGCTCCATCAGAAATTCCAAAGAGTATAGACATGCACATGCCATCACAACTAACAAGGCAAAATGCAACCACTGGTAACAAGGCAACCAATCCCATGGCCAGCTCCACTGGTAACAAGGCAACCACACTCTGGAAAGTGAAACTCTGACGACACATCATTAGAATGCAACTAATCGAGTAACCCTAAACATTACAAAATGGCATTTTCACCTCTTTAATGAGTATCATAGTCCATGAATTTTCATAACTTTTGAAAGGTTTTGTTTGTCACTCAAAACTTGCTGATGTGAGGTTAAGTTCAAGTTTCATGATAATTGGTAGGAGGCTTGCATGTGAATATAATATATGGCATAACAACTAAATCTAAGAGGATAATTACTCAAAATAAATTAATAAAAATGAAATGTGGTTCACATTCAACCTTAAATATGGCTTGATTTCTCACTGTTCTGTTTATTGATTCGACCATCATGCCACCTTACATGCTCCCCACACTTTTTTTTTGAAGTACAAGTATGATATTCAGCCACGGCAATTCTAGATAATACATGACCAAGTCTATCTCAATCATTTATACGCTTGTTTATGCCATATAAAAATTACTTAACCAGTTCAAACTTCAAGACATAAACTTCTGTTTTACAAGCTGGGCTTACCATTGACAACATAATCCCTACTTTTGATCTTTGTATGCTATGAGAATATAGAAACAATAGCTTTGGCAAAGAAATTAATTAAGATAAGCATCTTGTTATCAATCAACATGGTAATTGACCCAAAAATAAGATGGTAGTGGTGAAAATCTGCAAGATTTTTTCCCCATAGCTTAATTTGTTATTACCACCCAACATTGTCATGAAATATGACATTGCAAATTAAGCTACTTACCCCCATGACATTAATTTGAATAACATAGTTATTACCAAATACTAATATGAAATATTGCTACTTGCCACCAAAAATTGTTATTTCGTGTCTTGTAGTTGGTAATGGTAGTACATGGAGGCAAGTAGGCAACAGGCATATATTAGTATATGGGGAATTTTTATGCATACCATCTAAAACACACAATTTTGAAAACATCAATAAATTTTTCAAAATATCATGTATATAACCATTAATAATTTTTAGTTTCACCATTAAAACTGACCAATTTTCCTTGACACCATCAGTTTTAGATGTTAAATATCAAATTACCCTTCCATCTTTCATTTACCCTGCAACCCTTGGAATTATGACTTTTCTATATCTCTTCTTTTTCCCCTTACAACTCCAATAATGTTACCTCATATTCCTTAAGATCTTCATCCTGTCAATCTTAACTCCACTCTCACTTTTCTTTCCAAGTTGAACCTTTTCTCTTGATTTGCAAGGGTAAAGAGTATGATCATTTTTGCGTCATTTTGTTAACTGTAAAATGTTTGTTATAAGTTTATTATATCAACCCTTGTAATGACTATATATTCTTGTAAATCTAACCTAATGGAAATATACAAGTTTGTATTCTTTCCACAATCTCCCTCTCATCTGTTTGTGTGTTCTTCACCTTCTCCATCCCTTTTTCTTCTATCTCATTTGAGATGAGATTTCAATATCTTTGAAAAAAGAATTAGAAAAGAAAATCTAAAATGAAAGGTAATAAAAAATGGAGAATGATGCTTTTCCACCCAACTCTTGTTACACCTACTTTGTAAAAACACACCATAGAGGATGATGGTGTTGGATATAGAATTTTTGTTGATTTAGAATTTAGGGAAAGAAATGACAAGGGTTGGAAAATATATGTAGGAATGAGGATATATATGTTTGTCATTTCAATCAAAAAAGATCAAATTTTAGCTAAGATGCATGAGGTTTTAACTATTGTTCTTACAATAGTAGCTAACTATGGTTGTCACAATAGTAGCATACATGATACTAAAAAGTAATAACTGTGGTGTACATGATATTTCAAAAAATTTATACATTTTAGACGATATACATGAATGTGGTGTACATGATATTTCAAAAATTTTATACATTTTAGATGATATACATGAAATGCCCCAATCAGTATATAGCAATGCAATGAAAAAATATTCGGCAAAAATAGTTTCTACCTGATTTTCTTAACAGAAATCTACGAATCGAGCAACAGAACTAGTATTCAGGATGTCTGGTGTGTCAAGCAAGCTCTTATCTTTTCATCCTAGCCATCTATCCTTTTGTTGAATGCGCAATCTCTGATTCCCGTTGGCATCATCAGTGGACAGTCAATTATTGACAGTGGCTTTCAAAGTCTAGAAGTTAAGTTGTAACATGTTAACCTTTTTTCGGGCAAAAACATCAACAGACAGAACGACGATATGATATGCAATGGGCACAAGTTCAAAATCGGGAACAACAAAACAAAAGGCACATTACACGTTAATAAGGTATAGAAGGTTCATAAAGTTTATTCAATCTAAATGCAATGCAATAATGAATCATATGAGAACCACCAAGCCACAGCCTACAAAAATAAGCGTAAAGCAGGAGGACAACAAAATGTAACGGTCATCTGATTGAGTTGTAATCATGATAATTAGAAGCAATGCGTAGCTCTACAAGAAATCAAGTACCCTTTACATTACAGGAGGAGGAGGAAGAGGAGGAGGTGAAGGAAGAAGTAGAAGAAGAAGAGAAATTTCGATCGATCGATGGAATGATGGTTGGATTCTGAATTCCCTTTTCTGCTCTGCCCTATGTGTGTATATGCACTTCAAGAATCTAAGGAACAATAACAAAAACAAGCTCGAGCAAGCAAACATGTTTCATTACCTTCACCACTAAATATGTCATTCTTCCTTGCACTTGGGGCTCCGCGTCGGCAGCTTCGGTGATGGCGGCAGCAACGTGTGGTACGCGGAACGCGGTGACGGTAGGCAGCCGATCCCCAACGGCGACGTCGGCAGAGGGAAAAGCGGGACCCCCATCAACCCTGGCGACCATGGGATCATCAGGCTCTGCTGTTGCTGGGGCCCATCCACACCACCACCGTGGAGGCACCGCATGTAGGCCGTGATAGGCGATTCTGCTGCGGCGCTCACCGTCGGAAAAGCCGGAAGCGGCGAGTTGGGCGTCGTCATCGACGGCCTCATCCACATGTTCCCTCCAACACCACCAGCTGTGACGGCAGTATCAGGGCGGGGGCCAAGATAGGAGAGAGGCGGAGGACGGATCTTGTGCAGCCTTGAAGTGGCCGCGCCGGTGGCGGGTCGGATGGGAGGAGGTGAACTTGGAGAGCTCACCGGCGGCGCGAATGGCCGGGGCGCGTTGAGGTGCGCAGCCGACCCGGTGAGCTTCTGTACCACATCCCTGAAATCGTTCTTGTTGATGTTGTACACCGGCGGCTGGGGCTGTGGCGGCGCCGGCGGCGAAGCGAGCGGGGTAGTTTCTGGAGGAGGAGCAGAGGTGGAGGTGGGATTTGGGTTGGTGGAGGCGATGGGTTGGTGTTGTTTCGTGACGTGCTTGGAGATCTTGTGGGAGTTTCTGCTCAACATTCTCAGGCGGTCTTGAGCAGGCCCTATGCTGGTAACAGTACCAGGACTGGCGCTGGTGTTGGGATTGATGGCGTTCGGTATGCTGGTAGCATCGGTGGTAGCATCAGAGGATCGAGAGGTATTCTCCATCCTACTCCCAACTCTTCCTTCGTCTACAGGCGATTCTTCCTCTTCTACTTGCCCAGGTCACGATCTCTGGTTTTCTCAAGCACTAGGAGGATAAGGACGATTGGACGATAGAAATGGATCCACAAGGCAGATGGGAGACTGGATGCGTGGGAACATGCAAAACATATTATGGTTTACCAAATTACCATTATCATTATTATTCTAATGCGTTCAAAGGTATATGATTATCCAACGGATGGGTGAGCCGTTTGGTGTGGCGATGAACTAATGACAGATGTACTGTACACTTGCTTTTTCAGTTGATCTCATCTTAATAATAATATAACGATGGAATGAAAGAAGAAAAAGGAGAAACATGTGTTACTTTTCTTTAGGTTCAAAGTCCATACTTCAGAATAAAAAAGGTAATAATAAATTTATAGATAACATATTTCTCTAGAATCTCATGTGCCCACCCCAAGGGGGTGGACGCGGATGGGATGGGACGCGGCCCGTGACGTGAAAGTGAAAGGAAGAACTGGGGGAACGAAATAGACAGCTCTGGAATTTTGCGGGTACGTGTATGTTTTATTTAATGTCTTGGAAGCCTAACTTTTTGACCGGTCAGGCCACCGAAGATAAGTTTTCAAATTGATAGTTATAATTATGAATTTACGAGAATTTTGTATTTGGGTAAAGTTTTAAATTTAAAATTTTAATATTTAAAAAATATTTATAAATTTTGTACGATTATCGAATCAATATTTTGCAGAAAATATAAATTTAACAGCGTAATTATTCTTTTGAGATGGTTTTCAAAGACTTGCGACAGAAAGAATGGTTGTGTATTTATAATTGTATTTTTTTCGGATACGCGGATAAGTGTTTCAGTGGACGACTGAAAAATTGAAGCTTTGGAATTTTTTAACTGAAACTGACATTTTTTAATCAGTATTTAATTTGTATTCATCCAGTGATCTTGTTTCAGCGTACTCATGCTTTATCACTTTTACGAAATATTGTCGTGATTGGAGTAGATCATGACATCTTTTTTATTTTCTGATCCGAGTAGATAGCAATCTTGCGTCATCATGACAAGCACATGTAGAGCTTATTCCATCTATAAACACTAACATCTCATTTAAAGAAAAAGAAAGTTAGATAAAATTAATAAAATAAATAAAGTTAAAATTATATAATAATAAAATGATAAAAAATTGCATGTTAAAATTTATATATTGATATTAACCTTACAAATTTAATCAAAACTAAAACTAAATCAAACGAGACCTTACATTTACAAGCCAAGCAAAGGAGAATTTGTTAAAATATATCAACTGCCAGATGTGTTGTAAATAAGGCGATGAGATTCGTACGCAAGAAATTAACAATCCAAAGGCTTGTGATTTGGTGGTGTTGTGCTCGTCGAGTGATGGATGGAGATGATGAGATGGCACCATTCTTCTTATCCTTCCGGCCGTGTCCAATTAAATGATCGAATTGGTCCAGTCACCGTCCAACGGGCGGCGTACACAAATCTGTGGAGACCAGGCTTTCTTCCTCTGAATAAAGCCTGCACAAGAAGTTCTGAATTGATTGCATTTTTTTTTTTCATCAAGATTATTGACATCAACTTTTTCAAAAAAAAAAACTGCAGAAGCACCCATGGAGTGCTTCTAATTGTGATCGATAAACACCGTGTGATTCTATTAACATGAAAAACTAACGGCAAAAGCACTCTACGGGAAAAGAGAAAATGAACAACCTTCTCGCATGATATGAAGAATTAATGACGAAATGGCTGAACATGAAAAGCACATAATATACACATATTTGTGTACATACACGCTAGTAAGTTCAAATTGCAGGGTACACTTCAAATGGTAGGAGTAATTACCTTCTTACCTTCAAAAAATAAAGAAAACAGCGTCGATCAGAAAACTTGCTAAAAAACACACACATACAAACAACCACAGACAAATCAAAAGTCAGAATGATTTTTCAATGAAATACAGCCATAATGTATGACATAGTTCATCCCTAATATTCACCAAGTTTGATGAAGAATGAATCCAAGTTCTAATGCTTCCATGATGTACTGATTGGAACTTCATCTCCATATTTTCGTTTTTGTATAATGGCAAGTTTTATGTTCATTGAAATTCAAATCTTAATGAAAATTGTAAGTACCATTTCGGCAATCCGTGCCGATTTTTGAATCCATGTTTATTATTTCCTTTTTTATCCCAAGTTGCATTCATTGCAAGTTTCCTAAAAAAAAATGCTTTCTTAGTAAAAATTGTTTTCAAACTCTCCTAATGTTTTGTACTTTTTGTCCGGTTGGTGGGCTCAATTCTAATTTATAAAAAAGCTGAAGAAATATTATTATATGTTTCCAAGAATGTTTATAAACTTTTTTAAAAAAACACACACTCACAAAAAGATGTAAAAAACACTATTTTTAACAAGACAAATTTTTAAAAATTGTGATCCCAATTGCACTCAACACAACCTTAGTATAACAGATTCATTTAAAAGTCTTTGAGAGAAATGGTAAATAATACAAAGAATCTGAATTACCATGGACAATAAGATTTAAAAAAAAAAATGATACAGTTAGAGCAAGATCAGTACGGTTCAGAATCCTAAACCAGACAAGGAAGATGGAGATTTGGGGAATACCAAGAGACACAGATGCTTGCAAATTGCCACCTATAATTTTCTTTCTTGCGGTGCTGTCTTATACATATGGTGGGAGGACGGTGCGGAGTTAAGGGGCCTCATTGGAGGCATGGGAGGGAGTAATTCAGTCATTAGTTGCAACTTGGTTTTCAGCCTCCAACATGATTTGAACAATGGTTGCTTATTAGTCCAGTTATTATTCAAATGATTGACCTCTGTATTGTAAATTGTTTTTTCTAATTTTATTATTTAAGATAATACGATTTCTTCAATCTATTTATCCTTTCTTTCAAAAAAAAACTTTAAACGCATTTATTATACAAGGCCAACCCAGCTTTTGTTAAAAAGATGGTTTATTTAAAATTAGTATTGTTTGTATTTTTAATTGGTAATATAGAAGATAAATTTATTTTTGAAAAATGAGGATCTTAACCATAGTACAACTTCATTTGAAGATACTGAAGTAGATACATTCATCAGATCATGATACTCTGATCCTATTTTTCATATCACTGTGAACCCAACCATAAAAGGGTTCAAAATATTCATTCCTTGTATTTGGAAAAATTCTAAATTTCAAGTGAAAAATCAAACATCTTGGTAATAAAGTTGTAGATAAGACCCTAAAATTATTAAACAAGACACTTTGCAAATACCGTGGTAAAAAAATTCAAATTACATTTAGAAAAATGTGAGCTTTTTATGATTAAGCAACTATTCAAGAATAACAAGTTCAATGTATGGATGAGATAATATGAGCAAAATATTATATGTATCCATGCCAAATCATCAATCAAATATGAAACAAAAATCAGTGATCTACAAAGATGTAAAAGAAATAAAAAAATTGAATAGATTACGTACCATAGAAGAGTCTTGATTTTCCCGCATTCCTTTTTCATCTTCTCTTACATCAATATCTCACCCGCTTCTTTGTTCTCTCCCCTATTTCTCTCATCTCACCTGCTAACCCTTCTTAAATATTGAAGGTATTGTTAGCTCTTCCTATTGCACTATCTGATCTCATACAGCAACCAGAGAGTAAAATTTAGAATACATTTATAATGGTTCCCAATTCAGAAGTAGTAACTTTGATGTTATGCTCATCTTTCATTCTGACACTCCCAACCAAAAAATTCTAATATTCCAAATCTTCACCACTTGGTCCACTTTCAACTAAGAAATGCAATATCAGCAATTAATTTCTCAGATCTACTCTGAATAGATCTTCAGTCCCAGCTTTATGGACCATCTAAATCTTCCTTTTCTCTGCAGATGATGGAAGGAGAACTCTGCAACCTGATCCTTATTTGGTTTCCTTTATAAATGAGAAGTATGTCGTATCCCCGTCATGACCATTTTTTATTTTAATGGTAATTAATAGAACTTAAATACGTGCAAAAAGGAGGAAGCTTGGAGAAAATTCCACAATCCATATGGTCCAGCTGAAACGGTTACAGCTGCTACACAAATCAAGAAGAGCATTTGTTTGCTATGTGTAAATGGGTTCTCTGAGGAATTTTCCATTTATGAAGCCATACTTCTATCAAAATTACTTTTATGCATATGTAACGAGATCTGTTTGAGCTCTGAATGAATATTACCAATATCTGGATGTAACACATCCCCTCCCATGAATGTATGCAGCTTATCTCCAACCTCAATCCAGCTGTAAGCTCCTTGTTTACGTATTCCTTTATCTCTCATTAGTCGTCTCAGCCTGGAAACATCTCTCCACATTCCTGCAGCTGCATATATATTTGACAGAATGACATAAGCTCCTGAGTTCTGAGGATCCAATTCTAACATCTTCCTGGCAGCTACTTCTCCCAGTTCCACATTCAAGTACACCTGACAAGCACCAAGTAGAGCACCCCACACAGAAAAATCTGCTTCACAGGGCATCGTTGTTATAACATAGTAGGCTCTATCCAATTTTCCTGCTCGACCTAGTATATCAACAAGACAAGAAAAGTGTTCTGCACTTGGTGGAACTCCATATTCATGAACCATCAAATCAAACCAATTTAAACTTTCTTCTACCATCCCAACGTGACCACATGTAGACAAAATACTTAGAAAGGTAACACCATCTGGCCTAAGCCCATACTTCAACAATTCGTGAAACAAAGGAAAAGTTTTCCCATAGTGTCCATGCTCTGCATATGCAGCAATTATGGCATTCCATGAAACTATATCTGGGCTTTGTATAGATTGGAAGATCAAAACAGAATCACAGATGCTACCACACTTGCTATACATGGTGATTAAAGCATTACATAATGCTGTGACCGAATCCAGTCTGATTTTAATGGAAATGCCATGAATTTGTTTTCCACTTTGTATTGATGTAAGAATGGTACAAGCCGTCAGAGCTATAATAATGGTTGTATGATCAGGTTGCATGCCCGATTTTATCATTTTCTTGTGTAACCTGAGTGTTTCCTCGGCATGGCTGTTCTGTGCATAACCTGTGGAATGCAAAAATATTTCGTTGATATCATGCCAGTAGAGGATCATAGAAAGAAGAAATCACTGATGTTTTCTTGTCACATAATAAAACAAGAGAGAAATTTCTAAATAGTTGGATATAAAAAATTCATAGAAACCACTCTTGGCATTCATAAGTTAAATACTCATAGGCATATCAATTACAAGATTATCAAAAAAGTCAATTAGAAGCCCAAAGTGTTTTTCAAGGATATAATCTTAGTGAACACGATTTACATGGTTATGTGTAACACACTTTGTTCGATAAAAAGAACAGTGGCTCAGCCAAACAAGAAAGACGTCCCTGAATAGTCATTTTGTATGGCCTCAGGATCACTCCATTTTGCATGATAACCATGCGTTCATGGGAGAGAGAAGCCTGCCACTATTTGGCTTTGATAGCTTAGCTGCAACAATAATTAAACCATAGCTTTTATTGCTTTGAATAAAATAGTTAACCGAGACACTTTCATCTATGAAGGTTGTCTAGGATGTATGAAAGAGAACTAGTACTCTATTGTGTAATTTAAGATATTCATATTGAGACCAAAATGGCAGGTAAGATAACCTTTTGACAAAAAACTGGTTTGATGGGTTGTCAAGCTTCTTTCACCCAGCTGGTTCTTACATTTCTTGAAAAAAGATAATTTTAAATAACATGAGAACGAGTGATCCAACTTGGCAGCTAAACCAGTAGTAACAATCACTACTGCTATGCATTT
This sequence comes from Amphibolis antarctica, assembly GCA_024699675.1. Taxonomy (NCBI): domain Eukaryota; kingdom Viridiplantae; phylum Streptophyta; class Magnoliopsida; order Alismatales; family Cymodoceaceae; genus Amphibolis; species Amphibolis antarctica. The sequence continues at coordinate 57,498 of JAMKPZ010000539.1, read as the reverse complement.
GGCTTATATAGATTCGTCTACCAATGGTTAACCGAACAACATGTTTTAAACTGCACCGTCACAAAATAAGTTCTACATAACGATTGCACAACGTGATTAAGATGGAAGTTCACATTTGCTTAATATTAATAATCTTTTGAGATTTTGCAATTTTAACTTCTCAACAAACAGTATCGGCATTTTTTTTAATGAATCTATCATTGCCTTCAGACAAGCATACCTGCAATCATCACATTCCAACATATTAGGTCCTTGTGCCTTAACTCTTCAAAGAGGATCCTTGCACTCTCCATGTCACCCTCCTTGCAATACCCCATGATCATCACCGTAAACGCCACCACACTTTTTTCAGGCATCTGCTCAAACAACAGTCTTGCCTCCTCAAGCTTCCCATTCCCCACATACCCACTGATCATTGCGGCCCATGAAACAGCATTCTTGCATTCGATCCTGTCAAAAAGGATCCGTGCCCGTTCGATATCTCCTTTCCTCGCAAACCCATCAACCATTGCGGTATACGAAATCACATTCCTCGCAGGCATTTCATCGAAGAGCCTCTTGGCCTCGTCGAACCTATCATACTTGACAAGCCCTGATATCATTGCATTCCAAGATGCGATGCTTCTCTCCGGCATAGAAAGGAAATACTTGAAAGCCTCGTCGATCTTCCCAGTCTCGACGTAGCCCGTAACCATGCAGTTCCAGGACACAACACTCCTCTCCGGCATCGACCAAAAGAGCCTCTCAGCATCCTTCGCCTCCTTTCCCTCCCAACACGCAGCAATCATCGTGTTCCAAGATACTACGTCCCTCGCCCGCATACGGTCGAACAGCTTGCGCGCAGCCTCCATCTTGCCTGAGCGAACCAGCGAACCGAGCTCGAGATTGTGGCCGTACGTTTGGGGTTTGGAATGGGTGTGGATTGGGCGGTGGAGCGCACGACGGGACAAGTGGAGTTGTACGGAGGATCCAACTTTGCGGAGGACGGTGTGCATCTTAAGGTGAGCTCTGCGCAAGCCTTCCACGGCGTAGTTCAACTTTAACAGCCAGCGCTCACGGTTTCTGATGTTACAATTTTGATTTTGACAACAAAATATATATAATTCAAGCATCTATTTTTGTATTTATATATTTGGCAAATTCATTTTAAATGCTAAATTGTATAGTTTGCTAATAACCACGTCGGATTATGTTAATAAAATAAAGGTTTTATTTTATTTTAATTTTTTTACTTTTAAAATTAATTTTAACATCATTATTATTATACAAATTTTAACTTTATTTACAAAATTAACTTTAATTTTAACTCTACCTAAATTTCAAAGCTGAAAGAAAAGTTCTCATACACATTCAAAATGTTTCTAATATTTTACAAAATATCTTGAAAAGTCATCACTTTTTCGGTGTTACGTATGTTGCTGTGTCGTGTCACTATTATTGCCTTTATGGTTATTTAATTTTAATTTTAATTTTATACAAACTTCTAATATTATTATTATTATATAAATTTTAATATATAAATTTTTATTATCTTAATTATTACGTAATTTTTATTTTTTTTTATAAAATTAACTCTAATTCACATTGACTCTTAAAATTGATTAAAATTCTCTGAAAATGAGACATATTTGACATTTTAAAGAGAACCCGTTGTTTCGAAAATTGTATCATTGCCATCTAAATAAAATTATCTAAAATCTGATATGGTCTTAAACATGGTCCTAAAATTTGAAAATGTGATTGGAACCGCCCGACATATACATACGTGTGCTTATCACTTAATTTAATTAAGATCTGTTTGTGTTTATTTTAGAATGATATAAGCATTAGCTGATACGGTTAGTTTGTCAAATGGGCGAGTTTGTGTGAAGAGCTACGGTTGGTTGTCTAGCAAAACCTTTTCATCAATTTTAAAAGGAGCTGGAGAGGAAAGTTTGAGATTTTTTAGCATTTATGCTTAGAAAAGTGAAGAAATTATTTTCCAAACTTTTCAAACTAAACAAACACCAAAAAATTTAAAAATTAGTTTCATAAACATCCTCTAACAGTCTCCATTTAGATTGAAAAATAGAACTTACTAAAATAACTTTTATATCACTGAGTAAAACATAACAGTATTTTCCATTAAAAAGAAAAATAGTGAATATCATGTATCATTTATTAAAAAATCATATTTTCGACATACATATATTAAAAATTCAATATTACAGTATTTTCATGCACTAGATAATGTTGCTAAAATAATCTCATATTTACACAAGTATCTTTAAACAACATCACACTTAATGAAAAATATCGTCGATAGAGAAATCAGAAATCGATGTAATATACGTAGATAAAAATGTGCATATTAACCTTTCAAATACATATGGATTTTTTAAAATTTTTATTCCATCAGATACATTTCATAAATCGTCAAAAATTCTGGAAAACAGCACTTTCAATGTACAGTTCAGTGCTTCTCATCGGTCGTGGACCCAAGAACACATTGATTAAGAGCATCAACTTCCCCAGCAATATTCGGCAAGCTTCAGTAGTTAAAGTGATGTAACAGAGGGTGCCTCGAACCTGCAGAGAGGGCAAGAATTGCTTACTTCCAGCCACTTGGTGATGCAAGCCTCGTGGAAGACATGGCTGCACGGCATACGTGCAACCACGCTCGTCGACTCGAACTCCTCCAAGCAGACCACGCATTTCTGCGAATCATCATCGCCGGCGGCCGCGGCTGCTTCCGCCTCCCAACTGTATTTCCCCAGCCTCGACTCCACGAAATCCCGCGACGCCGGCGTCATGTGGACCGCCGTCTCCACCGATTCTGTCAGCGCTATCACCGTCTCCCACTCCTCCCTGGCCGTCTCCCACTCCTCCCTGGCCGTCTCCCACTCCTCCCACTCCGCATCGAAGGACGACCTCGTCATTTCCATCGCGTAATCCGGCACGACGTAGTCGCAGAAAATATTGACGGATACGGTCAGGAATGTGTCCCCGGTGTGTCGGGCCACGGCGACCATGTCGCGGACGTACGACTCGAAGCGGCGCAGAACGAAGGGCTTCTGATGCCTCACGACCGGGAGCATGCCCAAGAGGAAGGAAAACCCACTCACGATGGAGTCGAGGCGTTCCATGGGGAAGTAGTAGGTGGGCAACCTCGTGCGTCTGTCACTGAAGGTGGCGTCTTCGGGCGGTGGCAACTCGACGAAGGAACGTCGAGTCCCTTTCAGCTCCCACTCCCGTCTGATGCCGAACGACCTCGACAACCCCAAATCCACGGCCAACATCGGCCGCTGGAGATGGTCCGGGTCTACTCCGTGAAGGCTGGTTTCGAACGTAGTGAGGAGTTTGTATCGACAGCATGAACGCGGGCCTGCCATCGCCGACATCGGAACAGCCATCGATCTTCTCGACACCAGGGGCACGGCCAGCGTTGCCGTTGCCGTTATATATATAATTTCATCACGATTTAAATCGAGATGATTAATTTGAATGAGTCAAATCTGCCCAATCCATCTTTAAAAATTCAAATACGATGTATGATCGTTTAAACTTTTCATTCAAAAGTTTTTGCTAAATTTTTGAAAAATACAAGGCGACACTTAGGTAAAAAGAAAGAACACCTGGAAAAAAAAGAGAACCGGCGGAATTAAAGAAAAGGCATTTTGGGCCTAAGCCCAACTGAAAAAACATAAACGGAATAAAAGAAATAGAGGAAGGCCCAGCCCATAACCAACCAAAAAATAAACTAAAACTTGAAAGAAAACTATAAAACGGATTATGAAATCCTGGTTTAAAAAAATCTAAAATAAAATGATAAAAAAAAGGCGAACAATGATGATAACATTTTTTTAAAAAAAACTTATCTGGAAAGTTGCGCTCCCGTCCCGCCGTCCGATCGAGCCTGCTCCGGATTGCCATCTCCGCCGTCCACGTGGCCATCAACAACAAGCTCGGATCGCTGGTCCGCCTGTCCATGTCGCCACCGACCTCCTCCGTCGCTCGCCGCTGAAATTCGGCGAACACAGATTGAAGACCTCCGGAACCGGTGAGGCCCGGCGCTCGTTGCTCCTCGCGTCGCCATTTCAAGACCTCTTGCAGGCTTCCATCAGTCATCGCCGGCCCTCCGTTGCCTATTCTCGCCGTATCCAGTTGGCCGTCGCCTAGTCTCGACCGCTCGTCCGCGCCCTGTGTTCGCCGGTCGCCTTCGAGCGCCCGGAGTCGCCAAACAAGAAGGCAGCGGAGGGACAGGTCTGGTGAGATGACTGTCCCGTGGACGCCTGCTGGGCCGCTTTCACGAAGAAGGGCGCGGAGATGGGCTGGGCCCAGTTTTCAAATACATATCGGATGTGTTTAAGAAAGAGATGTTTTAACTTCTGTAAAAAAATTAAAATTGAAAAAGATATTAAAATTATATAAAATAAATTCTAAATAAAAATTTATAAAATAATAATCATATATAAAAGAAACTAGAGCTTCCCATTTTTAGATGCACCCAATCATGCGAATTCCTTTGAAATAAATTGGGAAAACGGTAGATAACAAAAAGGAAGGTCTATTTATACACATCAAAAATTTAAAAAATGAAAAGTTAGAAAAAAAGAAAAATTAAAAAATTAAAAATTAAAATTATTTATATATGTTGTAAAAAATTTTAAAAATTAATTAATTTTTTTTATAAATATATTATATTTTAACATTTTCAATATAATTTCACATTTTACATATAATCACAAATTTAATAATAATCAAAAGATATTAGACAAAATATATGAGATCAAAGAAATTGATAAAAAAAAATTTAATTGTAAAAAATTTTCTACTATAATAAATGAAACATAATAAAAAAAATCTATACTTTTATAATAAAAAATTTAAAAACTTTTTTACATTTTCTAAAATACACGAATATCTGAAAATTTGAAGAAAAAAAAATTAAAATTTTCTATTTCTATAATTTGCAAGAGACACAAACCCCCAGAATTTACATTCACTCGAGAAAGCAGAGAAATTCAACCTTTCTATGAAATTATACACAGACGTGAGCCCAACGATCAATACGAGATTGAATTTTAAAAAAGCAGCTCGTGTAAGCATACATGAATTGCATCTGCATGCATGGTCATAGGTGATTCTTCTGGCAGAGACACTCAGGTAGGGGATTCTCGTAGAATGCCTCCTCCGATCTGAACCTGTCCTTGCCCTTCGTTCCAGAGACGGGACCTTTACGCTTTCTCGGCGATCCTTCCCTGTTTCACTCCAAAAGACCTTCATCAGCAGCAACACACCACAAAAAAGGAAAAGGAAGGAGAATGACAAATGGCCACCAGTCTTTTGTGGATCTACCTACCGTCTTTTGTGGATCTCAATCACCTTGCTTGATAGCTGTTTTCCTTCACGAAGCGCACCTTTCTGCACCTTGTCAAACAAGCCGACAAGCTCCTTCCTGGTGGATGAATGACCAAAAGAAATAAACGCAATGATCTTTGAAGCCTTCGCCTTTCATGAAAAGCGACAGGGTTGATCGATCGTCCTACCTGTGGGGAGTAATGGTCTTCCTGTGGCCCAAGAAGCGGCGGTGTCCACCGACTGCTCTTGCCATGTTCCCTGAATATGAGGGAACAAAAACATCACTTTTCACAGACACGATGTAGTCCAAAGCAGCCATTTGGGACGCATAACGTGCGAATTGCCCCAGTTCTTCTGCAGAGGCTAGTTTTGCCTGCAATGAAACAAATCAAGATACAGCAAACTATCCATGTAGACTTGATCGTTGGATGAAAAAGAAGCGCACATTCAATGGTGCCTTTGGCCAGAGGTAAATGGAAATGTGTTGGAAATCAGAAAAGATATGTCACAGATGAATGTGATTTTGACAGACCACTAGACCAGGGCCCGGGAAACTGGTTTGTAGCTATAAGCAATTTGAGTTGTAAAATTGAGAAGAAAATATGACACTAATAAATTATACTGCAACAAGTTAAGATCAACATTCGAGGCATTATTTTGAAAAAAAAGAGAGGAAAAAGTAAAACGTAATGACTTGCCTGATGGATTACACATTTGTTTTGTGGTAAGTTGCCTTCATAATATAATCAACGCAAATTAAAGGTTGGCATAAAATGAAAGCATGTTATTTATATGGAAAATTAGCACTCTTGAGAAAAGATCATTTTGCATCCTTCACTTGAATCAAACCCTCTCCAAGTTCATTAGGTAAAAGCAAGTACTAGACTACAGTAAAGTGAGTTTTCGGAAATGACACTACCTTGTTCATCAAGATAGGAAATCGAGCTTCAAGATCAGCCATGCGAATATTACCACCAAATATTTCACCTGCTGCAATATAAATCGGAGTTGTTGATGGATATCCCAGGGCAGATAGAAACATGCCAATCTCTTTTGGGGTTAAAGGGCAACGCCCCTTTAACCTTTGCTCAACGGGATCAATGTCCTTCACCTTCCAATGCATAGTATTTTTTCTGCATAATGGAGCACGATGTGCATTCCAAAGAATACAACTTATAAGAAACAAACCAGAGAAACTGGTTGATCCATAAGATTGCAATAAATTCTGTTACCTAAGTCTAGCTAATTCATTTGCTTCACGTGGAGATAAACCATATGAGCAACCACTGAATGCAAGCATGTCCTTCTCATATCGCAAATGCAAAGCAATATATGGACCATATGATCTCATCCTTTCCACCAATAACTGTATAAGGATATCATACAAAACTAAAAATGCAGAAAGAAAGTGCATATCATGGAAAATAAATGAAAATTTCTGGAAGAGGGCTATTACTTTTCCTAGTGCCTCAATTCGAGGTGCAAACCGAAGAGACTCAAAGAAAGCATGGCATCGTAGCTTTTGAATATCATATGGTAAATTGTTATTGGCTAGACGAGAATCAGATTTAGCAGCCCGAATTACCTACATGACACATTAAAATGATAGAGTATTCCTCATGTTATTAACCTTCAGCAGCCAGAAACATGATATATCACTTGGACACTGGAGGCTACACACCTTATAATTATCCCACAAGAGAGACATCTCGTCTTCATAGTATTCAATTCCAGACCAGCTTCTGAAATGCTTGACTGCTCTAGTTGATCGTTTCAGCTCTTTAGAGAGCTTCTTTATGATTTTAACATCGTTAGATAAAGATGATATGAAATGCTCTTCATCGAAAACATCTGAGAAATTGCTGCAATTTAAAAAATCTCTGAATGAACCTCTTGGACAGCCTTGCGATAAATTACTTAAAGTTAGCAACAGATTGTAAACCTTGGGTCATGCCAAAACGACCGTTTATCAAGTTTTGGAATAACAAGCGTTGCATTCAAAATGCGAGCAATAGCAACCATGTCACAAATCTGCCATCAAAGTAAACAAAGCCATATGATAAAACTTCAACTGCCTCTATTTTATCCCTTTACTGGAAGCAATCATCATAAGCAAGAGAATGCAAGCATTTGTTATACTAAAATGGCTGCATAAATGAAATGTCTGTATTTCATACCTCCATCTACACAAAATCTACATTGATTCCTCTTTAGTGATCTTCCACTTTCACATGAAAATTGAAGGGATAAAAACATCTAAAGAGTGAAACCTATGTATAGAACCAAGGTAGATTGTATCCAAACAAATTTGGTATCTCTTTTATTCCCTCTTATTTCTACGGAGTATGAATTAACAAACGACATAGACCAATACTCTATATGAAACATATGAGTGATCAATTGCTTTTACGCATAACTGACTTGAAATTTATATGACAGGAGTTGATCCATTGTAACATATCAGCAACTCAACATCCTTCTTACACTACCCAAGAACCCAACCACCACCAACAAAAAGCAGTTGGCAACATTGGTCAACCAATTAGTAATATAATTCTGTTAATTGGTTTGAACTACTTACCCCAGCTCGCATCTGGTTCAGCCCACCATTGGCATGAACAAGCAGATAGCCACGAGATTCCCCACGAGCTGAAAAACATCAAAAAAAGAATCAAAACAATATGTAAAACATCTCCAACGAAAATTTACAACAAATCAAGTAATGCATACAATAACCAGATTTTATTTGTCTTACGCAAGTATGATGGACTTGGATCAAGGCACGGAACAAAATCTCGATTTGAAGGATGTTTCCAGAGTTTCACAAGCCCAGGATGCCCATTTACACCTTCCAACTGTCCACAACTCTCGAGAGGAGTGAAAAGCAAGGAAAAGTAGCATGACTACTACCACTACTACTACACATCGATAAAACACCACCTGTGTGTCTGTGTCATGCGAACTAGGAATACATCAGATTTATTGATGTTTGCTTGTTCACAGCTGGGTATTGAAAAACGCCAAAGATAGAGCAAAAGCAATAAAAGTAAACGAAAAAGTGGTATTCCTTGGGCACCATTTGCTGCCACTTTCTAAAATTCAGCCGTGAGGACCCTAGGAATCGCATGCAGAATAATCCATTCCAAACAGTACCAAAAAAACTTTATCCATTGGGACTTAGAGAAACAAAAAATTAGAGAAACAAGACTAATAATTTAACCATTGGGATTTGGGATGGTTGTGGGTCACCTTGGATAGTTGGGGTGGAACGAACTCCTGCATCCACCTCTGCTCGCTGCTCCAATTGTGGGTGCCAATCTCTTGTCGCTGCAGAAATTTCCCAATATTAATTAGCATTTTCCATGTAGAGATGCTCTTCCTGTCATTTACTAGAGAAGAACCAGAGACCGATCAATGGGAAAATAGCGAAACAAATCGACACCAAAAAAAAAAAAACGACGGGTGTTTGAACATAAAGGTGTGATAAAAGAAGCATTTTGTTTTCATCAGATGATCCAATATGCTTCTGAAAGAAAAAGGACGTCATTTTCAAATCATAAGTAAACGAATCGAGAGATGAAGAAATACACAAGAGTAATAAGTTAACAAAAAAAAAAAAAAAAACATGACGAACACGAAACAAAACAAACAACACAATCAAAACCATCCTCATTCGATCGCACAAAAAAAGAAGATTTGGAACATCAAAACCAGAAAGTGTAAAGAAGAAGAGAAGACGGCAAAGAACAGGGCCGGGGGACGGGAAAGGCGGCAAAGCATACCCCGTGGAGCGGTTTGGAGGTGTAGAACGTGGCAGGGAGCTTGGACGGCGGAAAGTAGTGGACGGCAACAAGAGTGCAGAAGACTACGGCGCCGACGAAGCACTTCAGGACGCAACCCAACGACCCAAGTGACCTCTGCCTCAGTCTGCGCCTTTGCATCACCCCCCTCTTCCACTCCTTCCCGTCTGAAGGCGTTAGGGCTTTGTTGGGAAGCGTTTGGGTTGGGATTCAAAACAGAGGAGGGAACGGGGGATCGCAGCGAAGCCGTGAGAATCAGAGACGGAGCCAGAGGACTTCATAACCCTCCTGCTCGAACACCCTGGGCACGGTCCACCCTGCCTTCAACGTAGTCCTGCATTTACAAATGCATTGAAAAGTATCAATTATGCATAATTACAAGATTTTTTAAAATAATTTAGAAGGCTAGAAAACGAATCTACATCGAGATCATAATTACATCTGATATTATTTTTACCTTTTTTTTGTTTTTACGTTTTTTTTCTTTTTTATCAAGGTTACTTTTTGCTTTTTGCATCATGTTATATTTTTCAAAATTAGCTTTTTGTTTGTTTATTTTCAATTTTATTTTTTTACGTGTGTACCTTCTTTTAGTTTACTCCTTTATTTTTTATTTTAGTTTAATAAAACTTTTTCTTAGTCTTATATATTTTATTTTTTTGTATTTCTAAATCTATTAAGGCCAAAAAAATTGATACTACTTTTCATGTAGCTTTATTAATTGTAATTTCAATTACATACGTATGAAGGAATTTTCCAAACTTATCGGTCATTTTCATGGTGGCATTGTCGCACTTAGTGGGTGTTTGTGCACAAGAGAATTGAAAGGAAATGAAATAAAATGAATTCATTTTCCATGATCAGGTTGTTTGTACGTGACAGAATTCATTTTCGTCGAATCACACGACACTATTCACACAGTGCATGTCAACGAAGATGAAATCGAAAGTTTTACTCCTTGATTTCATTTTCGACGGTCACACCTTACCCTCACACGTGTCACCAGCCTTGCACCTCGCCCTCGTCCTCGCTCCGCACATTCAACCTCTACATGTAGTAGCTCGACTCCCCACCCTCCGACATCGTGCGCGACGTCGGGCCACCCCTCGCCGATCTCTCTTGGGCGAAGTCGAGCCCCACACCCCTTCCCCCCTGTCGATCTCCCCTTCCCCCCTTCCGCACGGTCGATCGCCCCGACCCCCTTTTGCACAGCCGATCTCCCTTTCCCCCCCCTCGATCGCCAATCAACAATCCCAAAAATGTTGCACGACTGATCACCCCTCCTGCCCGAAGGTTTGCACGCCCTAACCCTAATTTCCCAAATTTTCCTAATTTCCCAAAAATATTGATTATACTTTTACCAATGCATTTTTGAATACATTTTTCCTCATGTTAATCAATATTTTTCCTCATATTATTTAACATTTTTCCTCATATTACTTAAGTTTAGGCGTTTATGCACAATCAGGAATTTAAAGAAATTCAAATAATAAAAAATAAATTAGCTTGTATATTAACATGATTAAGCTCAATCTCCATATAAATATTTTGATATATGAGATTAATAATTACCTTCATTATACTAAAAATAAAAAAGACGTTAATAACAATTAACATAAATTAATCAAACATATTTCATAAAAATTGTATGTATTTTTGACACTAACATTTTAGTTACTTCCAAGAATACATAACTTGAATCACAAGTTCTTATTATACCACATAACTCTTATAATTTCCACACACATTTTATCAAAGATTTCCACATGTTAATCAACATTTTTCCTCATCTTACTCATACTTTTACCAAACTAAAGTATTTTTAGTAAATTGAAATATTGTTTAAGTTTGGTATTTTGCGTATATTTTTAATGTTGAAGTTTGGTATTTTTTATGTTTGCATTAATTTTAGTAAACTGAAATATTTTTTATGTTTGTAATGTTTGCAATGGTAATTGTTTCTAATAATATTGTAATGGAACATTTATTAGCACTACAATAATATTGTAATGGTAATTGTTTCTAAATAAATTTTTTAGAATATATTTGCATTGATCATCCTATCTTATTTTTTAGTGAATGACATCAGTTCAAAAAAGTAAAATTACTGTAAGGAGTTATTTCAGTTGGAGTGTAAAATAAGAGGAGATAATTCTAGAGTTAATATGTGAGGCAATAAAAGAGAGAAATTGGAAAACACCTGATGGCAAGATAAAATTTGAAACATTGGTTGAAGTGATCAAGATGTATAATGAAAAAAGTGGACTGAACATTCAAAAAAATATAGAAAATAGAATAAAAACATGTAGAATAATGTATAAGGTATATACGAAAATAGGTCAGCAAAGTGGATTTAGATGGGACGTTGTATGTTGTCATGCAGAAGTCCCTCAGAAAGTATGGAATTCATTTGTTGAGGTTAGAAATAGTTTTGTTTTAAACATTCTTGTATAACACATATGATTAAAATATTTATTATACTTTTATTTTTGTAGCAACATCCTAAGTGTGCACTTTATGTTGGAAAGTCATATTTAATATATAATCATCTTCAGACAATTTTCGAAAGCAACACAACTACTAGATCTAGCAGTGTACATGTGAGTGACTTTCAATGTTGTGTAAATTTAAATGATGATCATGTAGACATATACAATTCATGTAGTTATGTTCCCATGACTAATGAACTTGAAGTGGAAGGTGCTTCCCCATCCATAGAAGCCAATGAGTCATTGAAAAAGGGAAAGTAGCCTAGACCTCATGCAAAATAGCATGAGTCTTTGGTCAAAGCAGTTGAGAATGTTAGTACATCAATTGCTAAATTAGTTGATAATGAAAATGCAGATGCACAAGGCATGCTTAGCGTTATGACTCGTATTGCAGATGCTGAAGAAAAGAAATTGAAAATGGTGGACAATAACAAATCTGAATATGCAACTTGCATGCATATTGTATTTTCACTTTCAGGTCTTACTGAACAACAAATATTTACGGCTATTAACCTTTTTAAAAATGAGGGAAAACATTTTCAATTCTTGAATGTTCCTGAGGAGATGCGAATGAGTTGGCTGAAATTTAATACAGTATAAGTAATGTGTTCATGAGTGTGTTTGTTATGTGGTTGACTATTATTGCAGAGCTGTTTGTTATGTTATGTACTGTGTTATGTATTGTTTTGTATTAAACTTATATTTCTATTGTTCAGGAAGGTAGGCTTATGTTATGAATATTATTAACTTATGTTATTAATTGTGTAATGTTTGGTATATGATGTAGTGTTTTCTTTGCTATTATGACTTATGATTCGTTGATAATGTTGTTCAAATTGAAATGGATGACAATGATAAGTTGAAGTTATTGAGAATGATAATCCAAAGACATATCATGAAGAAGCGAAGAACGCATAAGTTATTATTGAATTGCGCATAGTTGTTAATACAGATAGCAAGTTTAGAATTAAATGTCTTCTAATACTACAAGGAGAATTTATAGTAAAGAAGGTGTGGAATACGTGTAAAAGTTAGATATATCAGATCCACAACAAGCATACAATTGCAGAAAGATTTATCGTATGAGTCAAAATATGTTCTTTCAATTTTGTAATTTATTAAGATAAGAAAGGGTTGTGGTGGATGGAAAAAATATTAGTATTAAAGAGAAACTTGTCATGTTCCTGGTTATAGTGGGACAGAATCAAAGATATGGAGTATCAATGGAACGTTTTCATCGATCAGGGTGGATAATTAGCACATATTTTAATGAAATGTTAAATGCTATACTGAAATTGAGACATCTTCTTTTAGGTAAACCAGCATCATCAACACCACATAGAATCCGTAATTATTCAAATGTGTATCCATATTTTAAGGTAAGTATTTTATAAGTGTATTCAATTATTTGCACATAATTATATCTTATTAACACTTTTTTATTAGAATTGCATTGGGGCTATTGACAGGACACATGTCAAGGCTATCATTTATGGAGAACAAAATGCAAGATATAGAAATAGAAAAGGTGAATTATCTCAGAATGTATTAGCAGCCTGTAATTTTGATATGGAAATTGTGTATGTTCTTAGTGGATGGGAAGGATTTGCTGCTGATGCACGAATTTTGCAAAATGCAATAAGTTGACCAAATGGTCTACAAGTTCCTTTAAGTACGACATACATGACGTAATTAAATGTAAGTGAAGTTTAGTTAATTGCAACTATTATTTACTTCTTCTTCTTTTTGTAAGGAAATTTTATTTAGTTGATGCAGGATATCCAAATCGACCAGAATTTATTTGTCCATTTCGTGGAGTTAGATATCATTTGAGTGAATATGATGCAGATCATCTTCCTTCAAATGTAATTGAAAATTTTAATTATAGACATTCACAATTACGATCAGTAATTAAATAGACATTCACAATTTTAATCATAGGTTTGCTATTTTGTTGGGTTACATGCCATTCCCCTTTAAAACCCAAGTAAAAATTGTCCTAGCATGTTGTTTATTACATAACTTTATTCGTAGAGTAGATCAAACAGATTTACTTGAAGATCTTGAAGATGATATTGATGGCATATAAAGTAATGTTAATCCAGCTGGACATGAAATTAATGAGCTTGAAGGTTATGATGTTGAATCAAGCCAAACTATGAGGAAGGACATTGCAGATAAAATGCGTGAAGAGATAATGTCAATGATGTGGGTAAATAGAAATATTTGATCTTCCTTTAAAATGATAATGACTTGTTTATTATTTCAAACATTATTCATTTAAAATTCCTATTTCAAACATTATTATAGAAAGACTTGTACATTATTTTTTTAAAATTCCTTATTATTATTATAATAATATTATTTAATTTACATGAAATAATTATTATTTAATTCAATTCAATTCAATTCCAACATGTACAAAAATACGAATATTCCTAATTCTGTTTAATTCTGACATATGCGTAAACAGTTCTATGTCAAAATTTAATTTATTTCAATTCAATCCCGTCATTGAAATGAATTTCATAAATTTCATTTCATTTCATTTCTGCATGTACAAACAGGCCCTTAGGGTCCATTTAAAAATGAAGTTTAGAGATTTTTTTATTATATGGTGTAAATGTTTTGTTAAATGGAATTATGTTTACATTAAGTTTATTGATTTTTTAGTGTGTATATTAGATGTGAAAAAATAGTTATGTCTCTTTCACATTAAATTACTTTTTCTCTCTTTTCTATCTTTGAATTTACATTTTCCTTCGCCCCCTTTTTTTCACATCAACTCTCCCAAATGCAGTATTCTTATCCATTGATTTACTTGCAAACCGCTCACCACAGAATTTCGTTACAACTTTCTCTTATATTATTTACAATCAATGCCCTCACAATCGCCTGCATCACTGCTTGTCATATTGTATCAACACATATTAAAAAATAATAATAATTTTAATTTATTATGTTTTACTATTTTACATCATTTTTTATCATTTAAAAAAATACAAATCGAACTATATTTTTACCATGGTAGATGATAAGTAAAACCATGTAAGAACATCATCCATATAAAAGTCATCATTATCATCATAATAACTCAAACTACCACGAAATGTAGATAATTCCTTTCACAACAAAAGGATCACTAGACAGCAACAACAATCAATGCCCTAATACAATTTAAGGGATGTATAAACAATTCAAAAATGCAAATAAAGTATTAAAAAATTATATGTAGAAAGAGAGGTTAATTTCGACAATCGCACGTTTGTATTTTCCACCGAACATTTCATTACGCACGCTTGTCGGACGTTTTTTTTCCAAAATGACGATTTCACATATGTCCAATTCATTTCCGTACACGTCAAGCTTACCTATTTTTTCTCGTTTCCAAAGATTAAATCCAAAGTGACAACTCACTTGTGTTTTTATTTACATTTTTTTTTTTTTTGCGAGTTACATTTATAATTTTCGTAAATGCGTTTTCAAAAAAATACAGGTGTGTGCGCTGGAAAATAAATGATTCTAATTGTTCGTAAAACCAAAACAAACTTGTATAGATTATAAATAAAGGATGTGAGTTAAGCATTCCAAAATATTGCCTAATAATATTGTTATTATTATTTTACGCAGCAAACCAATAAAAGTTTATAGAATATCTTTTTCTTTTCAGACTGAAGCCCACCAACCACCACTGCCAACGGCTACACATTCGCTTGCCGGTTAATATCCTCAATTCCTCATTCACTCTTGGCCACTTCCAGCTTATGCTGTCGCCCGCAAGCGATTCCCGGGGTAAACGTTGTCACCCACAAACGTCGATCATTAATTCCATATAAATGTGCTTTGGATCATATCATCGTCGTTCTTGTTTTGCCATACACGCATGATTCTGTTTTTCCGCACGCAGGCCAGCAGCCTCGAACTCACGGCCTTTCATTTCATCTTCACTCTCTTCTTTTTTTTCCTCTCTTTTTTGAAATTATTATTTTAAAATAATTATATAAATTTTAAATATAAGAGTTAAAATTTTAGTAAAAAATCTTTTAATCACTAAAGTATCACTTTAGTAGTTTTATTTTCACTCCAGTTAATCATCTAACATTACGAAATGAATGCATGCATGGTTACAACCTTATTTTGGGGTTAGTTTTGATCAATTTTTAAAATTATTTTTAATATCATTATTATTGTATAAATTTTAATATATAAATTTTTATTACTTTAATTATTACGTAAATTTAATTATATGTATGAAATTAACTTTAACTTCAATTCTATTTAACTTCTCGACAAAAATCAGTCTCAAACGAGACCTACATCTGTCCATTATTTTACAAATGTTAAAATTAAGAAGATATAGTTACAAATTTACAAGAGTTCTAAATAGTATTTTTCTAAATAAAAATTTGAATTTGAAATCTTAAAATTTTAAAAAATTTCTCACAACTATCAAATTACACATCACACACACACACACACATATATATATATATATTATTTTCTGGTCGACCGGGAAAAAAATGTAATACAGTTTTCCAAAACGATAAGGTTTATCAATGACGTCCGCGTTGGCGATGGTGCGGAGGCACATGCAGCAGCCTGCCCTCTCTTGATACCTAAAAAGTTAAAAAGGCTTCGCACCACTCCAAATGTGGAAGTCCATCTTCTGGCCACTTTACATGCTCCATCAGTGCTGCTGATCGATGCGTCCGTCCGCCACAACTTATTCCATTAATTGCAAGCTACCTGCTTTAATTTTGCTCCTTAGGGCATATCTTTTAATTTTATCCTTTACATGATGTGTATGATACACAATTAAGATGAATAAGATCTTCATTAATCCCCACCAACCACATGAATATCGCCCACATACACAAGTGCTGTACTGAACAATGTCCGGTATGTCTAAGTGAACAAGATGTAATATACCTTAATTACATTGCCCAAAACACATCGAAACGAGAGCTTGAGTAAGTTTAAAATACTGATTTTGATTGCAAGTAAATTCTTGGAGGAGACTCCATGTGCAAATCTCCGTGCATCTAATCAGGGTAATTTCTAATTTTTGATTGCAGCAGTGGACAATAGTGTAGATGCGTATTAATTATTTACTCCATTGGGTATCTTTCTTTGATGTATATTCTTTGTATGCGTTTATTTAAGTAGTGAAAGTAGGTTATGTGAAATTTACGTTATTTTAAAAGTATATAATTTACGTGTAAGTATTTTAGTATACTTTTTTAGTATAAAATGTTAAAGTTATTTAATAAATGTTACTATAAAATACTACGATACATAATAAAAAAAGAAAGTACATAATAATTATCTTATAAATAAACAAAGACTTTGTTTTGTTTATTTCAAAACCTTCCTAAACCTTGATCATTCATTATTTCCAGCATATGTAAGTAGATTTTGCAAAAAAATTATCGGAAGTTGGAGCCAACACAAAGGCCTTATTTGGTTAAGTGTTTTTTATTATGTATATCAATTTTCTATTATTCATCGTAGTAGTTTACAGTAATATTTACTAAACAACTTTAACAATTTACATTAAAAATCATACTAAAATACTTACATTATAAATCATATAATTTCTTAAAAAATGTGAACATCACATCACTTCACCTAATTGTATCTCTATAACAAACACACTTAGTATGTATTTGGATGGGCATTTTGGTGAGTTGGGTTGAGTTTCATGATTTTATAAAAATTACATGATTTATAATGAAAAAGTGATGATAATGTTTTTTCGAAAGTTGTGATTAATAACAAATAAAATATGTAATAGAATAATGAATATTATTTATTATACAGAATGACACCACTAGAAAACTTTTCTAGTAATGCTTGGAGAGGGTACTGCTACATAAGAGGTTGCGCAACAGAAGGTGGGAGAGATCTCAAAAGGCATGGTGGCGACAAAACAGCATAGACTACGTAGAACAACGGGAGGATGGCATGGACAATCGTAGTGGATGGTCACAATAGAGGGCGTGGATGATCATAGTGGATGGTGTGTACAATTACGATAGAAGGTGTGGATGGATGAACTATGGAGAGCGACGGATGGTAGCGGAATAGGATGGTGTTAGGATTGGGTAGGAAGAGGAAGTCTACTTGAATGGATTTTCCTTAGCTAGATGGAGGAACTTTTGTTCGTGGCTGACAGATGTTCCTTCGTTGGACAAAGGAACTTCCGTTTGTGGTTAATTTATTCTTTAGTCTTGCAACTTTGTTTTCTAGCTTGGAGAAAATCTTGGTTTAACTAGTTTGAATAATGTGATAAGTCTGTAAACTTATTTCCAAGATAAATCAATATTTTGGTAGCATGTTAATTCCACTACATCAGTATAAGAGCATATTTAATTTAACCACAACTTCAACTATTTCCTTTTTGCTCTGGAAATTAACTATAGGTTTTTGCTAATGATATACGTTCTCAAGGTTGGTTTGTTATGAATGAGATGCTAATAGAAATTGATAATGTTTTTGATTAAGTTGTATTAGCAATTGAGAGAGAGAGAGATAGGTGGGGGAAGGAGATTGTTGGAGATGTAGCTAGACAGGAACTTTCGTCCATGGTTGACGGATGTTCCTCCATTGGACAGAGGAACTTCTATCCATCGCCGATGGATGTTCCTCTGCTGGATGGAGGAACATCCATCCGTGGCCAACGGATGCTCCTCCACTAGACAGAGGAACTTCCATGGCTGGACAGAACTTCCATGGCTGGACAGGACTTCCATAGCTAGATAGACTCGGGCATGCATGAGTGGGAGATTGTGCGGGCAGATGGCATGGACGGTTGTGATGAAGGGCATGGATGATCATGGAACAGGGTGTGGATGGACGGACTGGGGAGGGGGTGGCGAAACATGTGCATCACCGACAATGCAACCCTTTTATGGGTTTCCTGCAAAGAAGAAGGGGGATCTCAATTTTTTGTTCAAATGTGTATTTTCTTGATTAGTAATGGTTGTCGCTGAGTTGGTCGCAGCAAAGGAGATTGCGTGGGAGGGGAAGGGGTCGGTTGCAAGTAGAGGGCCAACTTGTGGGAGGGGAGGGGGTTAGTCACAGGAGAGTGCATGCAATGGGAGGCGACGCACCACGCACCACGGGGCAAAGGAGACTGCACAAGAGGGGAAGTTGTCTATCGAGAGAGAGATGACATGTGGAGGCACAAAGTTTGCGCAAGTGGACGACACATATTTAATTTTTTTACAGTTCAAATTAAATCTGGACCGTCCACTAATACCACTTGGGATGATACTAGTGTAATGATAGTATTTTTTTGATAGTTGTAATGATAGTATTTTTTTTGAGAATTGTCACATCCTTAGTGTCTCTTAGGAATCTTTTTTTTTAAATTTCCAGCTTCTAGAAGTACTTTTTTTCATCGTTACATTTACATTCCTCAATTCACTTCTTCCATTATTTTGTCATCATAACTTCCATCACATCAAATATTAAATAATTTTTCCAATGTCATTTTAAATTTAATTAAAATACTAACATTTACCAACACAAGTTCACTTCTCCATGAAATATTTTCATTGAATTTAGGTTATTTTTTAACAAAAATAAATTTATTCAAAAAATGTCAACGTAAAAAGTGGTAAGGGTACAAAAAAAATTTATTCATACTTTTCCCTGAATTTTTGGTAAATGATACAAAAACATTACAAAATAATTCATATTCTGTATCAGATATTAGACAAATTTGACTCAAAAATTGAAAAATATAAAGGAAATGCTACATTTTCATTGTGGGGTGAGAGTTCTCTAAGGGGAAAACTACGAGTGGGAGCTTGGTGGTGGGGGGAGAGTTCTCCAAGGGGGCACCTACAATCGCAAGGGAAGGCGAGATCTGGGACCAACAACTGCAAGCGAGACTAGTCGGACAACGGTGGCTAGCAAGAGAGGAGGAGGTCGCTTGATGACCTTCTTTTCACATGAACCGAGGTACGACAACTGTAGGCAGGAGCTTGGTGGTGGAGAGAGAGTTCTCTAAGGGGGGGCGGTACCTAAGGGAAGGCAAAATCAAGGATTGGTGACTACGGGTGAGACTAGCCAGATGAGGTGGCAAGCGCGAGAGGAGGAGAGAGCTTCATGACCTTCGATTCATGCGAACTGAGTACAGTGACTACAAGTTTTTCCCTGAAAGATGGTCACCATGCGAAACAAGAGGCACGAGCTTTGCGAGCTGCCTTTCACACGAATCACAGAACGACATAGGTGAAGATCGATGAGAAGGAGATGACACATTCTCAAAAAATGGATGAAAGATCATGAGCAAAAAAGCGAAAACTACAAGATCACGAGTGAACGTGCGAGTGGCTTGTTTCCGATATTGTGTTTGCTATTCATCAAAACATACTTTTAAAAGTAACTTTTCCCACTCGCGGAGTTGCGAAGTAGAAAAACAAACGCTGCTTTAGAAATCAGTGTAAAAGAAAATTTGAGAAAAAAATTATTATTGAAATATTAAAAATCTAAAATATTTTTTATTTTTTTAAAACTAAATATAAATTTTCTTATATTTTCATAAGGTGCACAAATAGTCCCATAAAATGTTTCATTTCTATACTTTTAAATTTTCAACAATTAAATTTTTTTAATATTTTCTTTCTTTTTCAGTAATTTTCAAAAAAAAAATCTCCTTAATAAATAATAAATAACGTAAAAATTATTCTATAAATTATACTATAAAATATTATAATACATATAAAAAATATAATTATATAATAATAAACTTCCACACCAACACAAGCTTAAACAATCGCCAATATTGTCAACTCAAGCCGAAGTGACAAGTTCACCGCATGGCACAGGCGACAGCATGTGAAACGCACGTGGTCACGCGACACATGTTTCACGTGATATTCATGCGTCATACGCTGGTAAGCGGTAACGGTGCAGCAAACAATCCACCCTTCAAAAGTTTGACCGATAAACAACCCAGTTCCGTAAGGAAATGCACGATCTGTGGTGCACATACCCGTCTTTGTTGACTTTTTAATGAATGAATTTTAAAAAAATTATTATTAATTTTATTATATTGATAAAATTTAAATCATAAATTTTAGTAAAAAAAATTAAATAACCACTACGATATCACTTTAATGGTACTTTGTTAACTTACGAGACATTTTTCTCGCATATATTAAACTGGAAGCGAAGTAGTTAATGAATATATATTTATAACCAGCAACAGAATGCATTTCGCGGTCCAACGCTTACAAGCTTTTGGATTTAAATTCAAATAAAAATATTATCTTTATATATTAAAAAATGATCAAAATATACAGCCCTGTCTCGGTTCATACATTTAAATTTTTTTTGAAAAAGAAACAACATCCACGAAATTCAGCAGGATTTAGGTTCTCATGTCCAGGAACGGGCGTACAGCCACCACCGCCGATTCGACGTGCATTTGCGCGCAGTAGACAAAAAATACCTTAAAAACACAAAAAAGCCCCCTTCCCGACCGAACGAAAAATAAGAAGACAAGCGTGCTTGTCTTTTTATTAACAGCTGAATTCATAGTTTTGGGGAAATAAAAGTTGTTTTTGATAATGTACAAAACATATTGTTGCAGACTCCACACCTGGAGGTGCCGTGGTTCCAATTAAAATCCGCCGTTCTGCAACGCTTTTCGCCGACACCACAGGTGGGGGAACCACACGTGTGGGTCGGACACGAGCACGAGTGCGGCGCATGGTCTCAGGACAAGCTTCGCTTCCCCGCAATTTCCGAGTGGGTCGACGTCACGGAGCACTAACTCCAGGGCCCGGCACGGGCCGTCCATCACTCATCCGACGGATAGGAGCGGTGGTGCGGAACACGGGGTCCCGACACATTTGCTTGGACTTTTCTTCCCGACTGCAATCAGAAGACTCCCAGAAGCCCCATCCTCCCTTCCTTCCTCCGCTGCGCATATATAACGGCAGGAGGGCAGCAAAGAGGAGTAGCTTATCGCGCCGTTAGTCGGGCTGCACCGGCGATGGAGGAGAGGTGCAGGTGGCATCCGAGCCACAAGCAGTCGAGGGGGGTCTGCCCTTCGTGCCTGAGGGAGAGGCTGTCGCGGACCTTGGCCACCGTCTCCGCCGCCTCGTCCTCGAACAACACCTCTTCCCCCTACTCGTCCGGGGCCACGCCTTCCTGGTGTGATGGGTCATCGGCGCCCGGGAGGAGCGAGAGCATGCTGAAAAGGAGCATGTCGATGGCGTGCGTGCTGGGGATGGACGCCGTGGGTAGGGGGGCGAGGGGGAAGAGGGGTGGGAGAGGGTTTTGGCGGAGACTGTTGGGTATGGAGTGGAGAAGGAAGGAGGAGGAGGTGAAGGACGGGAAGATGGTGTTGCACTCGCAGACTGTGAAGAGCACTTCTGCTAGATGGCTCTTCTAATCGATACATGTGTTAGGGTTCGTTTCCATCCATATCCATCTCTTATCACTCTCTTTCGATCATTAGGTTTCTGAATCGATTTTCTTCCGATCCTTTTGTGGATTCCATGTAGAGAAAGGATGGGCAACCGTGCACATAGATTAATTTGTCATATATTTATTGAAACCTCTTGATGATGATGATGATGATGAAGAAATTTCCTCTTCATCTTATCTTTTCGTTCATGTTTTCTCCCAACTTGTCCCCTTGGAGATGGATCGATGCTGGACGGCGCAAGCAGTCTGGGCCTGTTGGTTGCGACGGTTCTATCGCTGGACCCACGACGGATGACGGTCGAGCTACCACCTCGCCTTCCGGGGCTTCAAAGTCGTCGAAGATGGCATAATAACTGAATTAGCCAGAAAGAACAATTAACAGTACGTGTTCCTAATTATTACTATCATCGTCGTAGAAAAACAATCAACGGCACACCCTGGCGACTCCATGCTCGACCAGGAGATTCCTCGATCTGGCTTCCTCAACAAGATGTTTAATTAGGTCAGATCGATATGTCCATGACTGATACACGGGCTCCTCGTTCTTCTTCTTTCTGATAGCGTCGTCCTGTTTACCTTGGGCTCGGCTTGGTCCTGAGTTGAATGAAGCATTTGCCTGGTCAAATCACCATGAATAAATTGATATATGATAGGAGCCACTCTTTGACCCAGGTAAAAAAACCTTGGTACCGCAACTTTAATTAACAACTCATATATCAAATACCAGATTTCTTTCACAAGCATCGATCTGTTTAATTAAATAATTAACGGGCGATGCGAAAAGAAAAAGGACCAGATTTACAGTGCAATTTCCCTGCTATCTTGGTTTTCTTCACAGGGGCGCCCGTAAATGGTACAGCTACGTACTGATTGTTGCGTCGGCGGCCGCCGCCGTAGGTGTTGCTGTGTTGTTGCGTCTGGCGGCCGCCGCGTAAGTGTTCGATCGTTCGCACAAGTATTACACGATAAATCTTAGAGCTAGCTGTATATTGTAGACCTTTGACTTAATTAACGTTGCTTTTGAGATTAATTATGTTACAAATATTAAATTCAAGTATATATTAGAGCTACCAAGCTATGGATTTCTTTGCTTCTTCTAATTCGTGATTTATTAAGTAAAATTTAATTAAAAAAATAAAATAAAAACCAAAAGCAACGTAGGTACGTACTTCAAACTTTCCCAATGACGTACGTCAATTACAATTTTTAATCAAAACCTCATTAAAGCAAGCTTTTATGTATAAACATTGGCATGGGTACGTGGTAAACCGGCAAGCGTACGTGTGCGGAATGAAAAATGATCTCGCGATCTGCACTATTACTGATCTCCGCAAGTTGCACGAGATCTGCGTTGGTGTATTAGGGCAGAGAAAGGGAAAGAAGCACCGTAGAGAAAAATGTGTGCGGTTCTCCATTAGAAACTCATTTATTATATAGGCAGTGTTTTCAACCATTATAGATAATTAGTACACATGAATCTGAAAATCAAGATCCGTCAAAAGTAATATTTCCTTAACTCCCCCTCAAAATTGGTCTGTCTAACAGCGTAAGTTTTGGAAGGAACTTAAGGGGGATTTGTATACTTGGAAATTAATTTTTAGGAAAATTTGAAAAAGATTTTTAAATTTTTTAGGTGTTTGTGTACTTGAAAAATGGAAAAAAAATTTTCTCATTTTCAATAAGTATAAAAATCAAACTGAAAATTGATTTCACACCCTCCCCCCTCCAAAATCCTTTTCCAGGCCCCCCCTTCAAAATCGATTTCACCCTCATGTCGTCCATGTGTCATCGACCCTCTCTCCTTTAACGTTCGCCCACTCTCCACTATCATTTACCGCATCCACCCTCTTCCATTCGACGTTCGCCCTCTCCTTGCACGTCGTTCACACGTTGTCTGCTTTTGCCATCTTCACACGTTTACCCTCTCTCTTCACACGTTTGATCATTCGTAGATAATTTTAGTTGATGTTGCTTTATATTAACTAACATTACTTTTGTTGAAATTTTCTTTATTTTTCAAGTGCGTAAATGTCAGGAAAATATTTTTTATAACATGTACAAATACCTAAAAATATTTTCAAAAAACTATTTTTCAGATTTACTTTAAAAATTATTTTCCAAATTTATCAATTTGTTCTATAAACTATTTTCCAAGTACGCTCTTAGTGAAAGGTAAAGATGTTGTGGACTTAGGTGAAAATATCAACTAATTGTTCACAGGATGAAACAAATTGGGTACGCAGTTGTCGAGCAACGATTTTTTCGCAGATGAAGTGGTAGTCCAAAGCTATGTTTTTCACTTTGCCTTATG
Organism: Amphibolis antarctica; assembly: GCA_024699675.1. NCBI lineage: Eukaryota > Viridiplantae > Streptophyta > Magnoliopsida > Alismatales > Cymodoceaceae > Amphibolis > Amphibolis antarctica. Next base: position 33,112 of record JAMKPZ010000539.1, on the reverse strand, counting down.
CAACATAGGATTTGAAGAGAGGCTAATGGCTCCTCTGTTGTCACATCAAATGACAGGGACTACAGTTTGACGTATGCGAAGTTCATGTAGGAGATTTCCGATCTAGGTAACTTCTGCAGCTATGCTAGCAAGGGCTTGGTACACATTTAGCTTCTATTGTGCTTCTCAAGATCGTAGGCTATTTTTTTGTGCTCCAAGAAACGCAGTTGTCACCTAAAAAAACACACAATTCTGTTACAGACCTACTACGTGTAGTAGGGCATGACGCCCAGTCTGCATCTGAAAAAGCTGTTAACTGCAAGGTGCATTTAGAAGAAAAAAACAAACTTTTGTGAAATGTGCCCTTCAAATATCTAAGGATAAAGGACTCTTTTCAAAAGCCCAAAATGTATATGCAAAGGATCATGCATGTATTGGCTCAAGATATTAACAGGATAGCTTAGATCTCATCGTGTGATGCAGAGATACTTTAGACTTCCAACTATACTATGGAAAAGATTTCCATTTTAATAAGGTTTGCTACTTTGTCCAAGATACCTGCTTAACTTAGCAGGCAAGGGTGTTTTAATTGGTTAACTATCTTCCATGCAAAGTTTTTTTAAAATAGAAGTACTGTATTGTTCTTGACTGAGATACATACCTAACTTTGTGGAAATAACTTCAATTCCTAAAAAATAGTGTAGATTTCTTAAGTCCTTCATAGAAAAATTCCTATTTGCTTCATTGAGAAAATTATGCAGGATATGTGAACTATTATAGTCACAACAACGTCATCAACATATAGTAATAAATAGAACACATCTTTTCCATTTTTATAAACAAACAAAGATGCATCAAATAAATTGGGAATAAAATTGAAGCCCTTTAAAAACTTACTAAAATTTTCAAACCAGGTCTATGAAGCTTGTTTTAAACCATAAAGAGCCTTGTTGAACCTGCAAACATATTTGTTTGAGTCAGAAATCTCAAAACCATGAGGTTGCTTCATATACACAAGTTCTCACCTTGTAAGAAGGCATTTTTAACATCTAATTGCCGTATCTCCCATTTTAACATGGTAGCAACAGATAAAACAGTTCTTATAGTGGTAGATTTAACAATAGGAGAAAAATTTTCAAAATAGTTTATTCCTTCCACTTGTTTAAAACCTTGAGCTACAAGTCTAGCTTTTAGTCATTCAAGAAATCTGTCGAAACTTATTTTAGGCTTAAACACTCATTTTCTTCCTATAACATGCATATGCTTTTCTCTATGGACCATAGTCCAATTGGTATTTTCTTTTAATGCCCTAACTTCTTCTTTCATAGCATTACTCCATCCTACATGAGATAAGGCTTCTTTAGTATTTTTAGGAACTACAGGAATGTGCTTAAGTTCACATTGAAGAGCATATTTGGGGTTGGGCTTTACAATACTTGACTTAGATCTAATTCTAATTCCACCGTTTAAAATATTATTGCCAATGCTAGCAAGGAATAATTTCATTATCCTGCGTGCCATTAATTTGTTCATGCATACCTGCGGATGTTTCAGATACCTCATGTTGTTCTGTTCCAATGTTGGATTATGAAGGTATCATCTCAGGTTGTTCTATTCTAGTGTTGGGCTATGCATGTAATTCCTCTGTCTTGTTGTGCTCGGTATTTTTGACACCATAATTCACAACCGGTCTACAAACTAGTTGCACCTGGATTTCTTCAATAGGATCCCTTGAAAAATGCACAACATTGTATTCTAGGTCTTGCATGCAATTACTTTAATCAATGTTGTCAGAATATTTGTAATTAAAAAGTGCTTTCTATTCATTATGAAGAGAGTTGAAGTCTTCATTTTTCCAAAAATTATTATCTTTGAAAGAGAATGCAATTTCATCGAAAATAACATTGCGATTGATAAAAATTTTCCTACTTTCCAAATTTAAGCATTTAAAACCTTTGTATTGGCTGTCATATCCTACAAAAATGCATTTGCATGATTTTGGACTTAATTTATCTTTTCTATAGTTTTTCATCATAGGGAAACAAAGACACCCAAAGGTTCTAATAGTGCTATAATCAGCATTTTTGTGAAAAACATCAAAGTAAGGTGTAGTACCTGTATTTTCCTTTTTTGCTCTTGTTGGTAACCTGTTCATGAGATAGACAATAGTAGAAAAACAAAGATTCCAAAAAGATTATGGTATACCGGCATTAAACATAAGACTTAACCCTATTTCGGTAATAATTTTGTGCCTCCTTTCAGCCCTCTCATTCTGTTGAGGAGTGTGGGGACATGAGACCTATATCAGAATACCACTATTTGCCAAGAATTGCCTAAAAGGTTGGAGGAGTATCCTCCCCCTCTATCACAATGTAGAATGTAAATATTTCTGTTGAACTAATTTTTAACATAAGCTACAAAATGCTTCAAAAAAATGTAATTTTTATCTTAAGGGATAATACCACATAAACCTACTTTTATCATACATAAAAATGGTGTAATAATGGTACTCTTCTTGTGATTCGATGGGGGTAGGTCCCCAAAGTTCACTGTGCACCTTTTTAAATAATTCAAAAGTAAAATTATCAAATTGCCCAAACGACAAGTGACACATTTTCTCAAGCTGACATGTAATATAAACATTGTCTAAATCCCAAGTTTGAATATTAACAAAGCCATATTTGTCCAAAAACTTTAAAGCATTAGTGTCACAGTGGCCTAGTCTATTATGCCATAACTTGACTCCAACAACATTGTTTTTCTTAACATAAAAAAACTTGTTTCAAAAAGTTTCGTGAGTCCTTGCTTTCACAGTTGAAAGCTTTGTAAGCGCTTCCTTTCCTATCATCCTTTAAGATTACTTTTCCTATCCACCTATTCCTAACTTTGAAAGCATTTTTATTAAACTCAACATTACACGACAAATCATGAGTGACTTGAGAAATGAAGACTAGATTCATTTTAATTCCAGGAACGTAATAAACATTATTTAAACATAAGGAATTGCTGTATCTATCTTTTATAATGTTTTTACCAATGCCCTTGATGGGCATCATGTTTCCGTTAGCACAAACAATGAAATCATTAGCATGTAACACAATTTTATTTAAAAACAAACTTGTATTACCTAATATGTGGCTACTAGCACCAGAATCCATGTATCACCCTTCATCCTGCCTGTCCTCTATTCAAATAGCAGTTAAGGCTTGTGGTAGTTGTTCTACCTGCTGAGGTTGCATGTTTCCATTAACACAAACAACGAAATCATTAGTATGCAACATAGTTTTATTTAAAAACATACCTATATTACCTGATATGTGGTTACTAGCACTAGAATCCATGTACTACCCTTCATCCTGTCTGTCCTCTCTTGAAATAGCAACTACAGCTTGTGGCAGTTGTTCTACCTGTTGAGGTTGCTTGTACCTATGCCAGCAATCTCTTGCCTCATGACTAGGCTTTCTGCAAATTTGACACACAATTTTTTTCTTGTTTTCATTGTTCCCATGCCAATGCTCAGTTCCATCTCTTCCTTCTCTAGTAGTTTTGAATTTATCTTTCCCAAATTGTTGTTTCCCATTAAATTCATTTCGCGGCCTAAAACTCTATCCATTTCTTGAGTTTTTACCCTTTTCAACAAAATAGGCAACTTCCATATTTTTTCCTTGTGAAGACAGTTTGTATTTAAATTCATATCCTTTCAACATTTGTATTAAGTTGCTATATGTCAAGAGAGGTGGCTTAAAGCAAGTTATGACCAAACTCTCATATTTGTCCCCTAAGGCATTTAAGAGAGTATACACTTTTTTTGCATTTTTTAACGGTTTATTTATAACAAGAAACTCATCACAAATATTTTGAAATTGTTTCAAAAAATCATCCAAAGAGGCGCATTTCCATCTTTTAAGGTTTGACTATTCATTCAAAAGAAAATACTCTTCCAGCGAAAGAGTGAGCAAAGGAGTCACGAGAGCATCCCAGAGATTCCTAGCAGTATTTTGATGCATAACAATGCCAAAAACTTTCATACTTAGGCTTCCTATTATCCACCCCTTAACTAAACCATCTGTTTTCTTCTAGTTAAGATAGCTCAGATTTTGAACAATTTTTTCAATATCCTCGATGGTTTTCAGTTTTTAAGTTAGTGGAGGTGTGACAATAAAGTCATCGACAAACCCCAATAGACCTTGCGATTCAACAAGATTCACCATTTGTGCTTCCCATATCAAATAGTTATTGTGCTCCAACTTCACAGAGATAACGCTCGCAGTATTTAGATTTACGAGGTAGGAAAAACTTACTATCTCTTTGTCAAGGAAGTCCTCCGGTGCCGTCAAATGAACATTGCTACCATGGCTTGCATCCATGATGATCAGCTGTGATACCAAATGGAAAATGATCTTGTGATCTGCATTGTTATTGATCTTCGCAAGTCGCACAAGATTTGCATTGGCACATTAGGACAAAGAAAGGGAAAGAAGCACAACAACGTTGAGAAAGAAAAACACATGGAGTTTTCCATCAGAGACCCATTCATTATATAGGCAGTGTTTTCAACCGTTACAAATAATCAATACCCCCGAATCTAAAATTTAAGTTCTGTTAGAAATAATATTTCCTTAATGCAACACACACATTGAGCTAATTATTAAGCGATTAAGTTGTCCTAATCAATAGAGAATATATAGTATGAACGAGGAAGCTAGAAAGAAGTTGAAGTTTCTCGAATGTTATATATATTTATGTTCTAGGGTTGCTTTTTGATTAATTTGTAACATTTTGCAATACATGTATCATAGATTTTAATTGATTGTGTGAATTGGTAGAGTGTAGCATCCAAGGCACACAGAATGTACGAACAGAGGGGAAATGTACTGGGAGCTCATATGACGCCACATTGACATCTTCATTAATTAATTTAGGAATTACACTACCATCATATCTGCTAGTTAGGTAATTATGATGTATCTTACTGATTAGCTAGGTAATTTTGTTTTATTTCCACCAATGGGAATTTGAGAATTTTGAAACTTATGAATTTATATATATTTTTTGTGATAATGAAATATATGTTGCAACCCACAACATACTCCATAAAAAGCTTAGAGTTAGAGTGAATAACATTTTTTTTTATGAAAATAAATATAAGCAAGCTCAAGTACCATGTCTTCGCGGTAGAATACGAATTAATTGAAGATTGTTGATTGAAACGGTTTTATGCATTGACTTTTCTAGCATTTCACATTTACTTTTCCATCTATGAAAATTTAAATATCAACAAACTTAATATTGTTATTTTCTTTAGTTTAATTTTGCTTCTGAACTCTCATTATGTCTTTTAATTTATTTTTCCTGCAATCTGTTAAACTTATTGTTATATATTAAGTACTTATTAGTTTTTTTTATAATCATTTATTTTTCCATTTTCACGATCTTTTACTTACCATCCCACAATCCTTTATTTCTTTACTTCCTACATAACCGTTTTATCATTCTCTTCCAATTTTCTCAACTTATAATCAAAAAATCCTTTATTTTTCCCTCGTAACCAAACCCAATTTGTTCCTCCACGTTACCCAATTCCATCTTCCACACACTCAACACACACCCGAGGCCTGGCCTTGGACTTCACCTCCCATGCCCAGTCCACACCCAAGTCCCTCTCCATGCAGACATGAGTCACCTTGGCCCAATCTCCCCATTAGGTGGATCAAGCTCATTGCACATCAAGTGTTGATGACTTCCTTCACACATAGATACGTTGTGGACTTGCAAGCCTACATAGGAATGAACTAAGCTTTGGAACCTCTTGTCAAATTTGCCATGATCGCCAAGTATCTTTGACATCTACCTTGTAATACTTTCCTTACCTTGAAAGTAGTAATAACCATAGGTGAGGGTCTCGTTGCACTTTTGAAGTAAAATTCTGGTACCCCTGGTAACTAGAAGTAAACTTCCTTCTAACGATAGTCTACTTTAGCATAATAAGTTATCATTCAATTCATCTTCAAAATGACACCAAAATCCTTTAGCCCCAGAACGAATCCACCCTCAAATCCCAATCAGGAAAGATCGATAGATTTGTTCAGTCTTCAAGTAACCTTCTACTGGCATGCTAACAATCAATTCATAATTCAAGGACTCAGCAATCATCCCTAACATAGAAAAAAATAAAACTGATATAAAAGAATGGGCAGTAGGTCCACCAAAGTGTAATCATCCATGAAATTTGCATATGTTACCACATTTAACATGTCCTTTAGGTTAGAACATATACCCTCCCCCATCACGAGTGTCTTGCCCTTCCTGTCAAAATCTCTAACGAGCCCCTTCTCCGACGCCTAGCGTCATTTTGGGTTTTCCAATTTAAATCAGACCCAACAAACGGGAGTCCTCTTCCCTTTATTCTCATTTTGGTTTACACACTCATCGACTGTTCTTGATGTAATGCCAAATTATTTTAAAAGCTACACAAGGTACACATGTAAATGATATTAATGTTAATAGCGTAATTGTTGTTGTAGTTAACTTTACACCTAGACCAACGATCCTACTCCAAGTGTACATTCTTCTCTATAAATACTACATACCCTAGTGGAGGCAGCAAGGACTTCTTTTGCCTCTAATTCCTATGCCTCCCTCATGTCTCCTCTTACATGGTATCAAGAGCAAGGACATTCCATGGTCGACACTAATTCTCTCACCAACAATCATGGTTCCAGTGATCACATCGACCGACCCACCCTTCCCCTAACCTACAATGTTGTCCAACATTTCCCTTGCCCTTTAGAACACACCTACCCAGGCTAAAGGCGACAATTTTTGGTTATTTTGGGCCTTCACTGCCTTCGATGGGTCTTTTTTGACTCGCCCTCCTCAATGCTACTTGGCATGATGTTGACTAGCTAGTGTTGAGTTGGATCTACGACACCACTTCATCAAAGGTCCAATTTATGATCCTCTCTTGTGATACGACTCGTGAGGCTTGGGATGTCTTGGAATGGCGTCTCTCACCGTCATCCAAGATCCACGTCAACACCCTCAGGGATGCTCTCCTACACCTGCGCAAGACACCGGATACACCCATGCATGTGTATCTCTTCCATGTCAAGTCTACCATAGACACACTCCATGCGTCTGACACCCCTACCAGGCCAAGGTCCGAAGTACAAGTCATTCATCACTAGCATCAACCTTTGGGAGCACCTTAGCTTCGACGGCCTTCACGACCTTCTTCTCCAGGAGGAGGCGCTCCAACAACGATTTCAATCATCGGATGGGGCTCCTCTGGTCGCCTTTCAAGCTTCTTCTGCGGCCCACTCAAGCCACCATGGGTCGTCTTCTCCTAGTGGTCGTCAAAATGGAAATCATGGCGGCAGAGGGAGTCGTGGTCGGGGACATGACTATCACCGTGACCAGCATGCACCACCACAATATGTTTTGCAACCAGTTACCTATCAACCTCCTCTCCTACCTACATCGCCGTCTGTGAACACCACTATTGCCTACCAGATCTGTAATCATATCGGCCATACCACAAGGGTATATAATGAACACGCAAACTTTGCCCATTTTGATAATTAGCTCGTGAACTCCATGTCTTAGGTGTCTATATAGGATAGTCCTATGGTAGCTGAAGCATGGCACCTTGATTCAGGTGCGTCACACCATATGGCTTCATCTTCCTTAGCAGTATCTGAGGCATAACCATACCAAGGTATTGACTCTATACTTGTTCGTAATGGCAGTAGGCTTTCTATCTCTCACGCCAGGTCTGCCACCATCACCACTCCTAGTGGAACTTTGTCCTTACGTCATGTTTTACATGTGCCTGATCTTGTTGTCAATCTCATTTCAATCCAAAAGTTTGCTGAAGACAATGATTGTCATTTTATTATGAGCTCTAACAAATTTTCTGTAAAGGACAACAAAATCGACAAGATCAAGTTACGTGACCATAGCTCAAATGGTGTCTACAAAATCTACACCAACACCAAGGGAACTTGTCGCGCTCTCTTCATAGCTCTCTATGTAAATTGTCTTCTAGCAACTACATGGCATGCTTGTCTGGGTCATCCCTCATTTTTCACTCTTCGTTACATGGTGTCCAAGCAGTTAATTCAAGCCCACTCACTCCAACAACTCAAGGATGGCTGTTGTGAACATTGTGCAATTGCGAAGTCCACAAAACTATTGTTTGTCTCTAGAACTAATGTGCCTTCGTAACATTTTGACATTATGTTTGCATATATGTGGGGGCATGTGCCCATTACCTCCATTTCAAGACATCGTTATTATATATCTATTGTTGATGACTTTAGCTGATTTTGTTGGTTGTTCCCTTAATCTCAAAAATCTGAAGTGCCTTCTATTATCAAACATCTGGTATTCTTCATTGAAACTCAGTTTTCGTCATCCATTAAAGTTTTTCAAATAGACAATAGTAGCGAATTCTGCAATCAATAAATGAAAGAATTCTTTCTTTCCAAATGAATATTACATCGACACACATGTCCTTACATGTCCGAACAGGTTGGTGTTGTAGAACGAAAACATCATCAACTCACAGAAGTTGCTTGTGCCCTCCTTCATCAAGCCCACCTTCCAAAATCTTTTTAGAATTATGCTTTTATTATTGTAGTCACTCTTATAAATTGTCTACCAACACCAACGCTTAAACACTGATCTCCATTTGAGATTTTATTCGAAAGATGCCCCACTTATGATAATCTTTGTAGCTTTGGATGCAGATGCTATTCTCATCATATTTTATCTCACATTGACAAGTTGGATTCACGTGCTACTCCTTCAATTTTCCTTGGTTATGGCTCCACGTCTGCTGGTTATTTGTGCTACTCACCTCACTCCAAAAAGATCACTATCTCCCACCACGTTAAATTTGAAGAGCATCATTTTCCAGGCATTCAAACTTTGGATGATATAACTGCTACTATTCAGCCTTCTCTACCATTCATGCCATCAACTTTTCAGACGTGTGCAAACATTTCTATCACCCACCTGCCTGCGAGACCTGCAATTCTAGCTATCAGCCCAACCACCTGTTGTGTAGAATCGGTCTCACCTACCACTTCTGCTGCTTCGTCTGGCCGACAACATACACCAACGACACCTCTCCTTGCTCGCCAACTCAACCAACCCATATCTCCTGTACCGCTCGAAATCCAAGAAGCCGATAGCACACCCCCTTGACATCCACGTACGTAGCACATCAGCAATATCTTGCAGGCTTTAATTACCCCCACAAGTCTAGAGGAGCCTTCCAATTTTCGCCAAGCTCTCTTGGACCCATGATGGGCCCAAGCTATGAAACAAGAATACCATGCACTCCAACGAGCCTAGACTTGGACCTTAGTACCTCACACTCCAACCCAACAGGTTATTGGGAGCAAGTGGGTATTCAAAACCAAGCGTCATTTTAATGGTACTCTTGATCGTTTCAAAGCTCACTTGGTGGCTCAAGATTACAGACAAATACCGGGCATAGACTGTGACCTGACTTACAGTCCTGTCATTCGTCACTCTACTATCCAGGCCATATTATCTATAGCGCTTCATCAGAAATTGGTCATGCATCAACTTGATATTGTAAATGCTTTCTTGAATGGATTTTTACAAGAGAAGGTTTTCATGAAACAACCGTGCGATTTATGGACTAAAGCAGTCCCCGCACGCTTGGTATCTTCATCTTTATGACTGTCTCTTATCACAGAAGTTTGCCAACAGCTGCTTGGACCCGTCGCTCTTTATTTGTTTCATTCTGTCAGCAATTTATCTTTTGGTGTACGTGGACGATATACTTGTCACTGGTGCCGTTGATGCTCACGTTCAACAATTCCTACAAACTCTTTTCTCCACTTTCAACTTCCGGCATATGGGGTATTTAGTACTTCTACGAACAAAAGTCTCATGATTTCGGATGAAATCGGGAACCAAATCGAGGTCGAAAAGTCAGATTTCAGAAGTTCGTCGCCGGCGCCCTAGGTCGTGAATCCACGATTTTGAGTGGGAGAAGGTGCGATCTTGATCAATACATCCAAACACAAATCAATTTACGTGATTCTCCTTCACTTTAGGTACTCCACAGATGGCTCTCTTGGTGGTTTTCACTATTGGGTGGTAGGGTTATAAGGGGAGAAGAAGTAAGGAAGAAAGCTTCTTCTTCTAATCTCAATTTGGGTGAATTTGGGCTTTTATAGTCTAAGCCAAAATTCCAACAATGCCCTTAAGTACATCAAGTTACAAATTATAATCAAGCAAAATACAAACTAGATGAAAGTCACATTCTTAACAAATCTCCACATTGACTTCCATCAAGTTCCACCTATAACAAATGAGAGTCATCATGACCCATAAGGGTCAGCAGTAACTGTAAACGTTGAGTAAGTCCAAGCAATGCTTGAACTTGCTCTCCACAACCTCTTTGGTAAACATATCAGTTGGGTTGTCTCGAGTGTTGATCTTCTTGATCTTTATCCTGTCTTCATTCCTGAGAAAGTGATACTTTACATCAATATGCTTTGTTCTATCGTGAAAGACATTGTCCTTAGAGAGACAAATAGCACTGAGACTATCACAGTAAATGTCGGCTTTATCTGTATGCCAACACAAATCTCCTAACAATTCTTTCATCCAAATTCCTTCCTTAGCAGCTTCTGTCAAAGCCACATATTCAGCCTCAATAGTAGACAACGCTACAGTAGGCTGAAGAGTTGATTTCCAACTTGCTATGGAACCTGCAAATGTGAAAACATAGCCTGACAAAGACCTTCTTTTATCAACATCCCCTGCAAAGTTAGAATCTGCATAACCTGCCAAAGAATAATTCTAATCTGCAGTATATAATAAACTAATGTCAGAAGTTCCTTTCAAGTACCTGAATATCCTTTTCACAGCTTTTCAATGTTCCTTGCCCAGATTGGACATGAATCTGCTAACAACACTTAAAGGATATGCTAAATCAGGCCTGGTACAAACCATTGCATACATTAAACTACCAACTGCCTGAGAGTAAGGAACTTTCTGCATATCTAATTTATCTGCTTCAGATTCAGGACACATAGTTGAGGATAACTTCAAATTCCTGTCATATAGGGTGTCAATGGCTTCACAAGAAGCCATGCTAAATCTATTAAGGATCTTTTCAACATACTTCTGTTGATTTAAAAATAGCTTACCAAAATTCCTGTCACGCCTGATTTCCATCCCAAGAATTCTTCCAACTGGACCAAGATCCTTCATTTCAAATTCAAATTTTAATCTGCCCTTCAGCTCCTGAATAACATCAATATTCTTTGCAGCTATAAGAATATCGTCAACATACAAAAGTAGATAAATATGTGTGTTATCATCTAGAGTTCTAACATACACATATGAATCATAATAGCTGCGCCTAAAACCAATTTTGGTAATGAATGCATCAAATCTCTTGTACCATTGTCGTGGTGACTGCTTAAGTCCATAAAAAGACTTATTCAACTTGCACACTCAATCATCTTTATTTTGTACCATGAAACCTGTTAGTTGCTCCATCCAGATATCTTCATCTAAATCACCATGCAGGAAGGCTGTCTTTACATCCAGTTGTTCTAATTCGAGATTCTATGCTGTAACAATAGACAAAAGCACTCTAATAGATGTATGACGTACAACAGGAGCAAATACCTCATTGTAATCAATTCCTTCTCACTAGGAATAGCCTTTAGCAACCAACCTTGCCTTGTGCTGTACCCCAGTGTTGCCTTGAGTCCCAACTTTCTTCTTATAGACCCACTTGCAACTTACAATGTTCTTGTTCTTTGGACGTTACATAAGCTCCCAAGTTTTATTTTTATGAAGGGATTGCAGTTTCTCCTCCATTGAAGTCATCCAAAGACCAGCATTAAAATATTTTAATACAGCTTCATAAGTAGGTGGATCAATAGAATCATCCACCTCTTCTGCTACCTGTAAGACAAAAGCAACCAAATTTTCATAGCCATACCTAATAGGAGGTCTAATGTCCCTTCTAGGACATTCTCTACCAATGGTTCTTGGTGGTGGTTGCTCCACCTCTTCCTCCTCAACTCCATTTTCCTGAACACTTGATGAGTTATCTTTTGGTTCAACTTGATCAATATTACTAGACTACTGTGTGTATAACTCCACCTATTCAGGAGTAGTATTCTCAACTTCTGGTAATGTAATTTCCAATTCTTCTATAGTCTACAACAAAACATTTTCATCAAAAGTGACATTACGACTGTATATCACTTTACCTGATGCAATGTCATATATTATGTATCCTTTTACTCCAGTACTATATCCAACAAATATGACTTTCTTGGCTCGAGGCTCCAGCTTCCCATTGTTCATATAGTAGTAAGCTGGACATCCAAAAATCTTGAGTTTAGAGTAATTTGCAGACTTGTTCATCCACAATTCAAATGGTATCTTACCATCTATAGCACTAGAGGGAGACCTATTAACCAGAAAGGAAGCTGTGTTAACAACCTCTGCCCAAAAATTCTTATTCAAACCTGCATTGGATAACATGCACCTAACCTTTTCAAGGAGTGTCCTGTTCAATCTCTCGGCCACTCCATTCTGTTGAGGGGTATGTCTGGCAGTATAATGTCTGGTAATTCCTATATCTTTACAAAAGTTGTTAAACTCTTGAGAGCAAAACTCAAGGCCATTATCTGTCCTCAAGTATTTGACTTTTCTATCAGTTTGGTTTTTTACTTGAGCTTTCAAATGCTTACAACTTTCAAAAGCATCACTCTTATATTTCAAGAAGAAAACTCAATTCATGCGAGAGTAGTCATCAATAATAGAAAGGAAATACCTTGATCCTCCATGAGAGGACTGTCGTGCAGGCCCCCAACAATCAGCATGTATATAATCTAATACTCCCTTTGAACTGTGCTGACCTTTGCCAAAAGACACCATTTTCTGCTTACCATATACACAATGTTTGTACATATCAATGCAAACTACCTTGTGTCCTTCAAACATGCCCAGACTACTCAGTCTCTACATCCCTTTCTATCCCAGATGACTCATTCTTCAGTGTCATATAACAGACTAATGCTCCTGCTCTGATGTAGCTGCTGCAGCTGAATCAGAAATAGGTGTGCCTTGCAAAATGTATAAGGGGCCAGACTTGACACCCTTCATAACAAATAATGAGTCTTTCACAACACTAATCTTTCCCCCTCCACCTGAATATCTGCAACCCTTAGAATCAAGGGCCATAAGAGAAATCAAGTTCTTACTTAGTTTTGGAACGTGCCAAACATCTTCCAAAACTCTAATCGTGTCATCTTGCATCCTGAACTTGCTAGTGCCAACACCTGCTCTGGAGCATACATTGTCTTTGGCTAAGGTCACTTGGCTATCCTCCACCTACTCATATGTATCAAAGTACTCCCTGCACGAAGTCATATGGTGGGATGCTCCTGAGTCCATGATCCACTGATCACCTGAATAGGCACTACAACAAACTGTAAGAGAAAAATCACTATCAAATGCAGAATTTATTTCTGCCACTGCAGCCTTTCTTTTGTTCTTCAACTTGGGACAATTTGTTTTCCAGTGTCCCTTCTCCTTATAGTAATTGCAAATATCTTTTGAGTATTTACTTTTGGATTTGCTCCTATTTCTATTCTTATTACCCTATTTCCACTGGCTTCTACTTCTGTTCTCTTGCTAATGAGCTGTGAGGCCAGAACCACTTGCCTCATTACTGCCATGATGCACCATGTGTCTCAGCTCTCTCGAATGAAGGCTGGATCTCACTTCTTCCAATGTAATGGAATCTCTTCCAACTACACAAGACTGAACAAAATTCTCATAACTAAGAGGAAGTGAGCAAAGTAAGATGAGAGCTACATCTTCATCTTCAAAGGTAACACCTGTGTTCTTGAGTTCCATCAGATAGAATTCAACTGATCTAAATGTTGCTTAAGTGGTGTACCTTCCTTCATTTTTAGTGAGAACAGTCTTTGCTTTAACAACAACTTATTTGTTAAAGACTTAGTCATGTATAATGACTCTAATTTCTACCAAAGACCAGAGGACGTTGTTTCATCTACAACTTCTATGATTACCTCATCTAACAAGCACAGTAAAATGGTGGAGTGAGTCTTCTCCTCCTGTATTCCAAATTCAGTAGAGTCTCTATCCAATGTGGCAGCCTTATTTAAAGGTACCCAAATGCCCTATTGTTTCAAAAGTGCTCTCATTTTTATTTTCCATAGACTGAAACTGTTTCTGCCAACAAACTTGTCTATTTTCATATTAGAAGTTGTCATCTCAAAAATGTGATTTTAAACATTAATAATCACATAAATTTTCAAACACACATTCACAAATTTCTAATTTCAGAAATTGCCCAAAAATGCAAAAATGTGTTCGATTTGCTTCAACTTTCAACAAACCCCCAAAAAACTGATTTAGGACTTGTTGAACTTGGATTAGGCAAATATCAAACACATCCAAAAATTCAAAATTTGGCAGAAGATCTGATTCTCAATACGTATTCAAAAATCTCAAACACTTTGCACCAAAATTCGGTTGGCAAAAGGAACCACGAAAATTTCAGCAAAGATGCCAAAAAATCAAAACCACAGATTTGCCTTCACGAAAAATTCCCCAAAAATTTCAGAAGCTTCGGAGCAATGTGGAGAAGGTTTAGGAGGCTTACAAACACATTTCACCAAGTAAAATGGAAGATACAAAGGTTGGCATCCAACTAGTTCCGGTGGCAGCAGCGGCAGCGGCGGGGCTGCGATTTCCAACCCAAAATACGGATTCAAATCTGGTTTTGGATGAAATCGGGAACCAAATCGAGGTCGAATAGTCAAATTTCAGAAGCTCGTCGCTGATGCCCTAGGTCGTGAATCCACGATTTTGAGTGGAAGAAAGTGCGATCTTAATCAATACATCCAAACACAAATCAATTTATGTGGTTCCCCTTCACTTTAGGTACTCCACGAATGGCTCTCTTGGTGGTTTTCACTATTGAGTGGTAGGGTTATAAGAGGAGAAGAAGCAAGGAAGAAAGTTTCTTCTTCTAATCTCAATTTTGGCGAATTTGGGCTTTTATAGTCTAAGCCCAAATTCCAACAGTGCCTAGGAGTACATTAAGTTACAAATTATAATCAAGTAAAATACAAACTAGATGAAAGTCACATTCTTAACAATACCCATCCAATTTCTTGGGCATTGAGCTTCAACGACGAAATGACGGGCTTCTCCTACACTAGACATCATACGCCCGAAAACTTCTACACATTGGTTCAAAGTTTAGCAATCTGGTTAGCACTCCAGTGATGCTAGGGACTCTTTCTTCCATCCACGACAACCTAGCTCTTTCAAATCCTTCCTTCTACTGGAGACTCGTTGACTCCCTCTAGTATTTAACCTTAACATGACCAGACCTCACCTTTGCAGTAAGCTACGTGTCCCAATTCATGGCAACACCCAACCAAGGGCATCTTCAAGTCGTACGATGGATTTTCTGATACCTCGCAGGCTCATTGGATTACGGCATCCTCCTACACCTATCACCCACCACTCTCATCTCTTATGCTGATGTAGACTAGGCCACCAACCCCACTACTCATCAATCTGTTATAGGGTTGTGCATTTCTCTAGGATGCAATTGGATCTATTGGCGCTTAACGTCACAAAGTTTGATTAGCTGTTCAAGTGGGGAATCGGAATACCGAGCCATGTCTGACACCACTACCGCCACGAAATGGTTTTTTACCTTCTTCATGAGTTGGGCATCTCGCTTCCCTCTCCACCATTGCTGTTATCGGACCGCCAATCTACTCTCTCCATGGCTCACAACCCAATCGTTAACTTGCGCACCCGTCACATAGATGTAGATCTTCACTATCTGCAAGAGCTTCTACATCGCTGTGCTATTCGCACCAAGTACGTCCCCTCTGCATCACAACTGGCCAACCTCATGATGAAAGCACTCGCTCGACAGTAGCATCTCCTTCTTCGAGACAAACTTTTTGTCCAGCCTACCTCCCTCAAGTTTGTGGGGGAGTATTAATATTAATTGTGTAATTATTATTGTAGTTAGCTTTACACGTGGACCATTGATCCTACTCCAAGTGTACATTCTTCTCTATAAATACTACAAACCCTGGTGGAGGCAGCAGGAACTTCTTCTGCCTCTAATTCCTTCACCTCCCTCACAAATGATTAGTGCTACAACTACCGTTGAAAACTCACCCTTTATAGATTTTGATGATGTCAAACAACTTGACATACAACAAATGAAGGTACGAAGAAATCAAATCCAAAATACAAAGTCATAAAGAAGGAAAAAGAAATTATATGAAGAAAGTCAAAGAATTTTGAAGAATTAAAGATGACAATGTTAAAGTCAATGAAGAAGAGTCACGAGTACATACACTCATTTAAAAAGGTTTGGACACTAGTTTAGGTCACTCATTTAGATTCTAAGTTCACACATAAAAATCAACACAAGAAAAATCGAAATAACAATTCACTATTCATTTATTAGATCAAATGACTCTATATCTGAGAAATTTGGTATAACGATTTTAAAAATCATTATAATGAATTTTGATTGAGTTCCAAAACTTAGGAAATATTTTGAAAATAAGTCTATTAGAGAAAATCTCGTAGATTAAGGAATTTAGGAAATTTGGTATAACGATTTTTAAATCATTATAAGGAATTTTGAATATGTTCCAAAATGTAGTAAATATTTTGAAAATAAGTCTGTTAGAGAAAATCCCATAAATTAAGAAATTTTAGAAACTCAGTATAACAATTTTCATAATCGTTATAATGAATTTTGAAATTCAAATAATACTTAGGAAAGTTTTTGAAAAGATATTTACTTAGAAATTCAATCAAGGAAAATTAGTAATTTTAGATAATCAAGCAAAATCAGTATAACAAATTTTGAATCTGCAATAAATTAGGAAATTTTTTGGAAAGATTTAATTGTTAAAATCAGATTTGAAAAATCTAAGATTTGACACGTAGGAAAATCATTATAACGAATTTAGCAAAACAACCATTCGGTACAACAATCCAGTTGAAATTATAATGAAAAATGGAAAAACGTTTTAACAATTTTAATTGTTATAACGATTTTAGACTATTTAAGTTAAGTTTGCATCTATAAATAGGAGTCTAATTCATCACTTTTACATATCATTCACTTACGAATTTTCACTCTCCTTCTCACGACTCTGGTGCTCACATCTCGGACTTGGTTCGACCGATTTTCATGCTTCGGTGGGAGGAGATCTTGAAGGCGCAAAAGCTTAAAGTCTAATTTCTATGCTCCTTCAAGGTGAACACATTCTAATTGATCTGAAAGGGTTTGGTTCTATTTTTCTTTGGTTGGTTTGACATGTGTTCGACCTAAACACACGTAGGCACTCCGTTTTGGAGTAATAGGTTGAAGAGTTTAACATTAAACTCTTGTTGGTCGAAGAAGTTAACCTTAAACTCTTGTTGGTTGAAGGATTCGACCTAAATCTTTGGTTGGTTGAAGACCAAAAACTCTTGGTTTTGTGTTGGTTCGAGGGTGTGACCACAAACCCTTATTGTAGTCGGTTAGGTGTTTGACCTTAAATACTTCATTTGTAATCGTTCTAATAGTGATTAGATTAAGCTCAAACTTCTTAAGCTTGAGGGTGAACGTAGCCAATTGATGAACCATTTAAAAATCTCTGTGTCCTTTTATTTCCATATTCTCATTATTGTTTTCGCATCAAATTGATTATACGTACAACTTGTTATTTCAAAATTCGTACTCAATTCTATTTCGAATTATTCAGTTTTAACTTCGTATCAATTTTGTTGTTCAAATTTCATTTATTTTGTATTTTTAGATTAATTCATACGAAAGTTTGTTTAAATTTTAAAAAATACTATTCACCCTCCTTCTAGTAACTATGATCGATCCTTACAACTACATGTCCGTGCATAACTCCTTTCCTGCATGTGTCGTGCATATGTCAAAGTTCGTACATGTAGGTCATAACAATTAATATGCGTACATCATTCCACAGTTGGTTTCATGGTTTAGCTAGTGACCTTGCACCTTGTGTTCATACGAAGCCATGCACACTCTCACACAATGAAAGTGCGTTGTCTATGTCATGTCATTCACATCAGTAGTCTTATGTTCATGTATAAAATTGTGTTCATTATTTAATACTCATAAATTTCATGCACATATGTAGTGCACAATTTTTCTAAATCGTACATTTGTAGTTTCATGCATATTTATATATAGAGAGAGAGAGAGTGTGTGTGTGTGTGTGTGTGTGCTTGTTGGTGCATATATCTATATATATATACATAGAAAATCCACTTTTCCCAGGCCCTTTACGAGAGACACCCATAACCTGTAAGCATCAAGGCACATAAAATTTTCATATGTGATGCAATGCTTTTCTTTGCTTTCGCAACATATGGAAATCCACTTTGCCCTTTTTCTTATGCTTGTGGTGGTGGGCATCAAGAGAGAGACCTACCTAACATGGTTGAAAAGTTTCATGTCTACCATTGCAACTAGAGAATATAATCGTAGGCTACAAGTGGAGAAGGCTGTGGTTTTCGAGTCTTTGTTGTTATAAGCACGGACCATGGCATCAGAAAGCTTTCTTGCCCTACGAACATTGCCTCCTTTTCTATAGTGCAGTTGTCTTTGTTATCATGCTTCTAACTACAAGTAACGATAGAGAGATTGCTTTATTCCAAATATGCTGCTCCTTATTTGGTCTTCCGTGAGATTCATTTTGTCACCGTCAATCTTTTGGTGAATTTCAGTACTAAGCTTTAACCATTAGTTACCACTTTCAAGCCTTTTCGGCACTATTATATAACAAAATTAAGGTTTTTGAAACTGATTCCAACTGATTTTGATTTAAAGAGATTCAACCACTCATTATTCAGTGAACCGACCGGTAAACCATCTCAAACATTGATTAAAAGTATATGAATGATTTAAACCAATCTTTTCTATAACTTTTGATGATATTTGTATCTTAGTCTTTATAACTTCTTTCAGGTAATCAAGAATGATAAATATTGTTCCCTATTTTCGTAAATGATCATTTGTGAAAGTGAGAATCCAAAAGGGTAGAGCAATAATCGTGATCTTTGCAGTGGAAAAGAAATCTAATGGCATAAAGCTTCTTCAAGGTAGTAAAGGGGAAGTCAAAGTAAAACCCTTTATTAGGGGTACCCAAAAATCAAACATTCAAAGAAAGGCATGAGCTAAGGCAATCACACCGCATCCATCCACTTCTGACTTATTATGAGGAGGTTCAGAAAGTCAATTTTAACTAACGTAGCAGATTAAGTGACCCCTATCACTTATGCTAAATTTATAAAGGTAAGGACTACTGTGTGCTCAAGCTAGAAAAGTTGAAGGACGGGAATTTCCCTTTTGTAGCCAATACTCCTTTGTCTGTAAGCTTCAATTCTCTATCACTATGGCTAGCTTGTACACAAAATAGTGATAATTGTAGCAGGTATTAGATACAATAGGCATGCAGAAACAGTCATTATTGGCTAGATTCACTCGTTTAGCCATGGTAACAAGCTAGCTGATTAACCACAAGAATGAGCTTAGGCTTATTTATTTTGTGGACTGCTTGAAGTTAATCCTCTCTTCCATTCACCGCACAAGAGACTTAACTCTGGATAATACATTCTCTGACAAAAAACGTTACATCAAACATTGATGAAAAATTTATTTGGAATAACATGTGAATTGTTTGTGGCACTAAAAAAAAAGAACAAGACCTTTTGAATGCAATGAACTTATACTAAGTTGTAACTTCATGAGAAGTGATGATGGTGCATGGGAATCTTTTCTGACTGAAGCTGTATCATTTTGCAAGGAACTTGATGTCAAAGTGAAGTATGGATGACATTTATGAAGAACCAGAGAGAGTTTGTCGAGGTCCAGAACAAAAGACAAGCTTGCACAAAATTCAATTTGAGATTTTTAATAATGTAAGTGATTTATTGATGAAGAAGTTTAACGAATGTTTAATGATAACACATCTGTTGGTTCGCTTCAACCACATGGTGTATTAGTGTCTTTTGCTAAAAACATGTTAGCATGACTTGCTCAACTTCATCCTTAAGAATTCTAACAGATTTTGAAAGGCTTCGAATTTCTTTAGACATTAGAATTGAAGTTGTCAAAGGTAGTAGTGTCTTTACTTAGAAATTTATTGAATTGAAGCATGATTGTGTATATTTCCTAGTAAATCTATTTTTGTGGTTGACATTTCTATTACCTATAACTAATACTTTCTATTAGAAAAAATAGTCCTACACTGAAAACAACGAATAGAATTGAAATCTTTATATTATTTGTGAATCTTTTTCTACTAGCTTATTAATTTTAGTAAGGATAATTCACACTTTCAAGGAGAGATTTGTTTCAATGATGAATATCATTAAAACTCATTTGAGAAACAAAATAAAAGACACTTTAATGAATGATTATTATTTTTCTTATACTGACCTAGCATGATATGGTCAATAAATTCGACAATGGGAAAATAATGAAATACCATCAATTCTATATAATTCATGTAACGATCTTTTAGTAATATTTTATTATTTTTATTTTAAAAATAAAATTTTATAATTATACCTCAACTTACGAAAATTTCTACAACCACCGTTGATTTGTGCCTATTGTACTGTCCAAGATGTGGCTATCGTCTAATGATCTATGGAAAAGTGTTTAGGATAAGAAAATTGAAAACCTAAAGAAGAACAAACATGAAATCATCATCCAAAATATTGACACTTCCTTTCTCTTTCAACATTTTGTTGATGGGGACATGACAATGAATGCAGTGTCCCATATTTAACAGAGTTGGAAATTCATCACTCGAGTCAAATTGTAGCATTTTAATCTAAAAACGAAAGAAGTGTTAAATTTCAACCATTGATTCTGTAGGTGTGATCACAACCGTTAGTTTATTGTATTTAAAAACTTTTTATAATGGAATTCATACTTTTTTGCCTTATCTTCTTTCTTCCTCCCTTTAAGTCGTTAGCCCTCTCTTGCATTTCTCCTCTTCGTGATCCTTAAATCACCACCCTAATGAGGAGTCATCGCCATCACTGCCGTCACAAACTCTAACATGCTATCAGAGTAAGGTTTTCTAATTCCCCTCTTTGTTTCTCCTCCGACGGAACCCTCAAACCCTTTCTTTAACAACCCTTCTACCTACAACTGAACGATCCTCTACCACCATTTCATCGAAGACACTTACCCATCGACCACACTAGCCTACTGCTTCTAGCCGTCCTCCGCATGGCCTCCATTCTCGCGAAAGATTGATCCTTGCGGTCACTGCTCACCTTCGTCTGCACTTGCTACCCTTGGTTGTCGTCGTTCGCAAAGAAACTGCCATTGGTGTCATCTGCATGAAAGCCTTCAAACCCTTGCACGGAAGCCCTTAATCACTCACGCAAAAGATCATTGATCATTGTCTTCGCATAGAAGATTGTCGTCTACATTTTTTCAGACTGTCCACACGGAAATCAATGGAGATCCCCTTTTTTCTTGTTTGTGCAGATTTTTTTCTACATCTGTGCGGGCTTATGGGGATTTGGCTTCAGGTGATTTTGTTCCCCTCTTTCAATATGGAAGAAAATACTACTAGAAGCATGATCAAATCTATAAGAATACATTATTATCATATAAATCCTACAGACAATCCTGGTGTTGCTCTTGTTTCACAATTGTTAAATATAGAAAATTACTTTTCATGGGGTATTAGACTAAAAATAAACTTATTTTTGTTGAGGGAGATTTGAAAACTCCTAATTCAAAGGAATGAGACTTGGAAAGCTTGTAATGACCTTGTGATAGTGTGGATCATTAGTTCTATGCAGCTAGATCTTGCTGGTATAGTTATATATCATGACAATGCCAAGGATTTGTGGATGGATTTGAAAGATAGATATTCTCAAAATAACGGTCCTAGAATTTACAAAATTAGATATAACATTGCCACCTTGAGACAAGGAGAACCGAATGTCACTAATTATTTTACTAAGATCAGAAAATGTTGGATGAGCTATCTACTATTACAGGAAATTACGAGTGCACCTGTGGCAATTTGAAACATTTTCAAAGAGAGAAAGAAGAAGAAAAACTCCTTCAATTCCTCATGGGCCTGAATGAAGAATATAACAATACAAGAGGATAGATCCTTTTAAGGAGTCATTTCCCTCCGGTTAATAAAGTTTATGCTCTAGTGCAGCAAGAAGAGACATAAAGGAATGTTAAGGCCAACGAAAAAGGACAGACTACTATGACCTTTAATGTCAATAAATCTCGCACTTATACAGGAAGAAACAAAGGTGGTAATTCAAATAAACCCTTATGCAGCAATTGTAAAAAACCAGGACACAGTGTGGAAACATATTATTGGCTTATTGGGTTTCCTCTAGGTCATAAATTTCACAAAAAGGTGATTCCAAATACCAACAAAGGGACCAAGTATGCCAATAATGCCACTACTCAGGAGGGAGAGCAGAATACTGAAAGGACTCCACTCCTTTCACTATAGAGCAATATAAGGAATTGATGTATCTTCTTGAAGAAAGCAAGAAAAGTTAAGTGTCATGCATCAATTATTGCGGTGAGACTGTTTTAACTCTACAATCTATTTTTGATGATATTTGGATTCTCGATTCAGGTGCTACTAATCACATTTGCAAGAGTTTAGATGCTTTCATTTCCTTACACTCTAAAACTCAAAATCTTGTTAAATTACTAAACAATAATAATATACGTGTTTCTAGAATTGGAAGTGTCAAATTAGATAATAAAATCAAATTGGAAAACATCCTTTACATGCCTAACTTTAATGTAAATTTACTTTCAGTTAACAAATTGACTAAAGCATTGAATTGTGTAGCATCTTTCTTCTCTGATTACTATGTCTTGCAGGATCTTACAACGATGAAGATGATTGGGCTTGCTAAAGAATCTGGAGGAGGACTTTACATCTTCAAGTCAAAGAAAGAGGGCAACATCAAAGAAAAAGGGATTTTATGTGCTCATGTCACATAGGATGTGTGGCATAATAGACTTGGACACCTTCCAACTAAGAAAATGAAACTCCTTAATAATCTTTTGCTTGAACTTTTTAGCATTGTTGAATTACATTGTCATACTTCTCATTTAGGAAAACAAACTAAATTACCATTTCCTTCTAGACATGCTTATGCTGAAAAACCTTTTGTTTTAATTCATGCTGATGTTTGGGGCCGTTTTGATATTCCTTCCTCTAATGGTAGCCATTACTTTCTTACTTTAGTTGATGATTACTCTAGGTTTACTTGGATTTTCCTTTTTAAACACAAATTTGATATTTATGCTTGTTTACAAAAATTTATGACTTATGTTAGAACTCAATTTGATGCTTGTATTAAAGAATTTAGGTCTGACAATGAAGGAGAATTCATGTCTAAACAAATGCAAGACCTTTTAGCGAGTCAGGGCATTATACATAGCCATAATTGTTCTCACACCCCTCAACAAAATGGGGTTGTCAAGAGAAAGCATAGACACCTGCTTGATGTTACCAGGACACTTTGTGTCCAGGCAAGATTGCCCCTTTCCTTTTGGGGTGAATACATCATAATAGCCATTTATTTAATAAATCGCATGCCCAACATTACCCTTAAAAATAAAACCCCTTATGACATCCTTTTTAACAAAGAATTTGATTACAATATATTAAGAGTGTTTGGATGTCCTTGCTTTGTTACTAATGTCACCCAACAACATAAATTTCATTCTAGAGCTGACAAATGTGTTTTTTTAGGAAATGCTTTAGACCAAAAGGACTATAGAGTTTACAACCTTGAAACAAAAAAGATTTTTACTAGTAGGGATGTTTTTTGTTGTGAACATGACTTCCCTTTCATTGATAATGATAAAATATCTAGTTGTACCAGTAATGACCAAACCAGACAAGATTTCCATAACTCTCCTCTCTCCTTGGATGACATAGGGGTCACTAGTCCCACCAGGGAAGATACAAATGATGTATCTCTTTAAGAGACTAGTGACAACATTGATATTGAGGCAACCCAAAACATAGATTCTAATGAAGTGCCTATTGTTAATGATATTGCTGTTAATGAAAATGTCCCTCTCAAAAGGAGCACTAGAATTAGTCGCCTCTCTACTAAGTTAAATGATTACATTTGCCCCACATTATATAAAGTCAACAACCGTAGGACAAGGTATCCCTTACATAATTTTGTCAACTATAATAAAATCATTGGAAAACACAAAAACTATATTCAATCCCTTGACCAAGAGCAAGAACCTAATAGCTATGAACAAGCTATAAAAGACGTTAGATGAAAAAATGCCATGAATGAAGAACTTGATGCCTTAGAGAAAAATCATACTTTGGAACTTGTTTGTAAACCATCTCATAAGAAACCCATAGGATGTAAATGAGTTTATAAAATTAAAAGGAAAGAAGATGGAAGCATTGATATGTACAAAGCTAGATTAGTTGCCAAGGGATATACTCAACTTGAAGGTGTAAATTATCAAGAAATATTTGCTCCTGTTACTAAAATAACCACTATTAGGCTTGCTCTAGCTCTTGTTGCTAAACTTAAATGGGATATTTAACAAATGGATGTTAATAATGTATTTGTTCATGGAGATTTAGATGAAGAAGTATATATGAAAATTCCCAAAGGCTATTTTAGTGAGGGGGAGCATAACAATCAAGTTGTTAGAGTAAAAAAATCCCTCTATGGTAGAGTTGTCAAGTGGGCCGTGCCAACACAGCCTAGCACGGCTCGACACAACACGAAAAAATTTTCGTAGCGTAGGTCGTGCCTGGGTCAGACCCCCAGGTAGTTTGTCGTGTCAACATGACACAAATTCCAGCACGAAATAGGTACGGCTTGGCCCAACTACAAGGTGGGGGGGGGGGGAACGATCACTCGGTCTTGAGAGAGGGGGGAACGATCGCTGGGTCGTGCAGCTAGCAGGGTAAACAGTCACGTGTGCAGGAGGGGGGTGCACAGGTCGTGTGGTCGAGGGGCGGGGGATGGGCCACCGAGTCGTGCGGCCAACAGGATGAATGGTCGCATGCACAGACGAACGGGCTAGGGAACTATGCCTGGGCCGGCCGCCGAGTCATTGGGTCGACCGCCGGGTCATTGGGCGGACAGCTAGGTCGCAGCGCTAGGTCCTGGGAAGAAGAGCCAAAGAGAGAGGTGGGTTGTCGGAGGCAGCGAAGGGGAAGGCCATGCAGGCTGGCAGGGTGAACGGTCGCTAGGTCGCGAGGGGGGTGTCACGGGTTGCTGGGTCGTGCAGCTAGCAGGGTAAACGGTCGCATGTGCGGGAGGGGGTTGAACGGATCGTGCAGCCGACGGGGGAGACAGGCCGTCGAGTCATTGGGAGGGGGGGGACCAGTCGCTAGGTCGTGCAACCGGCGAGGTGAACGGTCGCATGTGCAGGAGGGGGTTAAACGGGTCATGCGGTTGGCGGGGGAGACAGGTCGTCGAGTCATTGGGTCGGCTGTGGGGTCATTAATTGGATCGGTAGCCGGGTCGCAGTGTCGGGTTCTAGGAAGAATGTTGTTATTTATTAATTAAATAATAAATTAATTAAAAAATTGTGTCGGTCAAAATCGTGTCATTAACCGACATGAATAATATTTTTTCGTGTCATAAGTCGTGTCACACTAGCACAGCATGAATAACGTCATATCGGCACAGAAATCATGTCATGCCGTGCCAGCACGACACCTTTGACACCTCTACTCTATGGTTTAAAACAGGCTTTAAGAAATTGGTTTTCTAAACTCTCCACTTGCCTTATTCAAGTTGGTTATGCTCAATCCAAGTCTGATTATTCCCTTTTTACTTATAATAGTAAAGGAAAGCATGTTCTAGTTCTAGTTTATGTGAATGATATTCTTGTTATAGAAAATGACACAAATAAAATCAATTCCCTTAAGGACAACCTCAACGAGCATTTTTCAATTAAAGATTTAGGAAAAGCAAAATATTTCCTTGGTCTTGAAATTGCTAGATCTAGTAAAGGAATTCATGTTTCTCAAAGGAAATATATTTTACTTGATCATGAAGGTCTTCTTGGCTGCAAGCCGGCTAAGACTCCCATTACTCAACTTTACAAACAAGATTATGATGAAAAAGACATTTTACATGATCCCAGTTACTATAGAAGTCTAATTGGAAAATTGATCTACTTAAATGTTACTAGACCAAATATTACTTTTGTCATTAACCATCTTAGTCAATTTATGAGCAAACCTTACAAAGAGCACTTATATGGTGCACTTCATATCTTGAGATATTTAAAAAATGCTCCTGGTCAAGGCCTTTTTTATTCTAGCAAGAGTTACTTGAGTCTTATTGCTTATTGTAATGATGATAGAAAAGGAAGCACCTCTCTACAAGAACATCTCAAGCTTACAGGTTACTATGATGCAGATTGAAGAAGTTGCTCCACTACACAAAAGTCTACTACTGGATATGCTATTTTTGTTGGAGATTCTTTCATTTCTTAGAAGACCAAGAAACAACACACTCTATCTCGTTCTTCTATTGAAGCTGAATACAGATCCATGGCGACAACTTGTTGTGAAGTTACATGGCTCACTCACCTTTTTTAGGATCTTGGTTTGCAGATTACTAAAACTACTTATTTATTTTGTAACAACCAAATTGCTACACATTGCAACAAATCCTATCTATCATGAGCATACCAAACATATTGAACTTGATTGTCACTTCATCAAGGAGAAAATTCGGCAAGGATTAGTCAAGACGCGACACATCAAGAGTCAAAACCAAGTTGCTGATATTCTTACAAAACCTCTCTATTTTCCTACCTTCAAGTATTTAATGTCCAAGTTAGGTGTTTGTGATCTTTACAAACCTATCTAACTTGAAGGGGAGTGTAAAATTTCAGTAGGTGTGATCACAATCGTTTGATTTGTTGTATTTAAAGATTTTTTGTAATAAAATTTATACTTTTTTGTCGTATCTTCTTTCTTCCTTCCTTTCAGCCGTTACTTCTCTCTCACACCTTTCATCTTCGTGATCCTTAAATCACCGTGAAAAGTCGTTGCCATCGCCGTCATCACGAACTCTAACAAGAAGTCCTCAACTTGAATTCTAAGTTTGTGAAATAAATGAACGACATTAGACTTAGTGGCAATAGGGGAAACCCAGGTGTATTTATCGAGACCATCTAAAAAAAACAACATAATATCAATTGGCATAGGAAGACAGCACATGTGAATGGTCCCAAACAATATTGCAGAGAAATTCAAAGGGGCGATGAAGCCTTAGAATGATTACCGTAAGAGAGACAGATATGGGCAGAGGCAGGGTGAGTGAGCTAGGCTTATCTCTTCGAGCCCAATTAGTTGCAGCCTGATTGTAAGGTCAATACAGGTTGTCGAAATAATGGAAGATTTGAGTCGGGCGTGAGTGACCGTAGTTGCCAAGGCGTTACCCAACCCGCGGCCGCGGGGGTAGTCGACGGCTCTTTCGCTACTCACTCTCCTTTTCCACCGCAGAAGCCCCAAACCACATCCATCCATCCATCCATCCATTGAGCGTGTGACCGCTGGAAGGTGGAAGCAGAAAACTGGAAACGGCAATAGACAACCTAAGAACGTGAAAAAGGAGTTACCAATGATCCAATCTTTTATCGCTTAGGAATTTATACTTTTAAAAATAATTAAAATAAAAAATTTATTGTTATTAATATTTTATATTATTTTTCTTGCTTTTTAAAACACAAATCTTCCTTATTTTATAAGTATATGTTCTATTTTGTACGCAAGTACTTGTATACCAAATAAATTGATCTGAAATTGAGGTGTGTTTACGAGTAACGTTTTTTTGAAATTAGAGTTTGATTTTGTATAGTGATTTAAATGATAAAAGTTTATAAATTAAAATTTGTATAATAATAATAATAATAATTGTGGAAGTTAAAAAAAGTTTTTCGTGAATGTATCTTTAATCTAACTTAAAAGTGTAAATATCAGATATATTAGAATTAGATAAAATTTATTTTCTTTTAAAGTTACACCCTCAGTGTTCCATTCTTATTTCTTTTCACTGCATTTTATTTTTAATCTTTCGAAATAATGGATGGTGCTTCCAGAATTCAAAATTTTTTTAAGGTACCATTTGGAGTTGAAAAGTCGATTTTTAATGAAAATAGATTGAAGCTACAATAGATACGAGTTCTACATGTAAGAAGTGTTTGTCAAATATCTTTGTTTTTTATTTTTGTATTTCAAATATACCTCTGAGAAAAATTAATAAATGTAAAAATCATTATTCATTTTTTCCATTACAATAATGAAATAATATTATCATAAAAGTAACACATATGTTGTATTTATAATTTTTTTTGTATTTATTTATAATCACTTTATTTATAATAATATTGTCATGACTTTATTTATAATATAAATAAAGTGATTATGATAAATACAGTCAAGGATATTTTAGTTATTTCACGATTGAAACTAATAATTTAAAGTAGGAGTTATTCAAAAGTAATTCTTGAACTTCAAAATATAATTCCAATGAAAAAGTTTCCTCTAGTTCTTTATACCATATAAAGTTAATATATTAATTTAACGATATGATTATCAATTGTAACTAATGTAAACAAACACAGTTTGTACGTGGATTCAGCTAGAAAGGATAGAATGATTTAATTTATATGGTTCTGTTTGTTTATGAAATAATTATCATATATGTATTTTTATTTTTCATTATATATTATAATATTCTATAATAATATTTATCAAAAAACTTTAACATTTTATGTTAAAAATCTATATCAAAATATTCATATCATAAATTATGTATATTTTAGAACAATATAAATCTTATCTCATCTATTTTCGCCACTTAAATAAATGCAATTTTAAAAATCGTTTATCAATTTTACTTCTACACTTTAGAAGTGAAAAAAATTAATTTTTAAGTAAATAAGTTTAAGATAAAATAAATAATAATAATAATAATAAATTAAATTAAAAATATAAATATCATACAAAAATTAGAAGTATTTCACAAGCGATCCAATAACTCCACCGAAACCTTATGAAACCGGTCTCATCCATCAAACTCCCGTAGTCCCATGACATCGTACGTAAAAGAAGGTTTTTTACTTTTTTACTCGGTAAAAATTATTATGGAACGTACCAATCAGCCCTGGTGAAGTCCCCACCCAACCCAAGATCGAGATCCCGCGGAGTCCGGTGTGCGTGGTCCTACCCTTCTTCCTTCCGCTTTCCCCATCCCTGCACCTTTCTTCCTCCTCTTCCTCTCGCCTCCCCATTATAATATAAGACCACATCCTTCTCCCTCTTCCCCTTCATCGGCTACCTCGACCCAAACACGGCATATTCAACTGAAACCTATCCCCTGCACTGTTCCCAAACATATCGTGAATATAGGCAGCAGCTGGTGGTGTAGTTCCTTTGCCTTCCTCTTGCCATCATGGCTTCTTCTTCTTCTTCTTCTTCTTCTTCTTCTTCTTCTTCCACTGCTACTACCACAATCTCGATCTGATAGATAACCTTTGGGTTTCGAAACCATTACAAAGCTTTCTCTCTTGTTAACAGCCAATATGAAAAGGCCTGGCAGCTCTGGGTCTCTCCATCACCGAGCTGGAGAGGGAGGGTTGGTCCCACAGGGTACTTTTCTCGCTTCCACAGTTGGATCACTTCGTTTTCCTCTGGATCTTCTTCTTTTATAGGCTGAAGTTGCTGTTTGTGTTTTCTCCGCGAGCAGAGGACAAGGCAGAGGTACGCGGAGTAGAAAGTTTCCATTCGTTGGTGGAGGATCAGGAAGAGGAGGAGACAATGACGACGGGAGATGAAGGAACGGCAGTTGTGCAGCTGTCTGAGTCGTCGACGAGGAAGAAGAGGCGCCTCTGCGTGGAACAGGTGAAGGCGTTGGAGAAGAACTTCGAGGTGGAGAACAAGCTCGAGCCAGAGAAGAAGGAGAAGCTGGCGCAGGAACTCGGGCTGCAGCCCAGGCAAGTCGCCATCTGGTTCCAGAACAGGCGTGCCCGGCGTAAGACTAAGCAACTCGAGCGCGACTATGGCGTCCTGAAGGGCAACTACGACACCCTCAGGAGCAACTACGACGGCCTCGCCCACGACAAGGAGTCCCTCCTCGCCGAGGTCAAGAACCAACCTGTTTGTGTTTAAAATCTTGTCTAGCTAATGCCGTATCTAAAATCCTGTTTGCGTCTGCTGCCTCAGATCAAGGAGCTCAAGTCGAAGCTGGCGAGAGAGAGCGGCTACCGCTCCATCAACCAGGAGCCGGTGGCCGAGCAGACACCTCAAAAGACGAAAGCCAAGATCTGCACCAGCACTACGGTTAACGCCACCGCCGATTGTGGAGTTGACGAACGAGACGGGGAAGACGCTCCACCTCTGATATACAAAGATGGGTCATCTGATAGCGATTCAAGTGCAATCCTCAACGATTTCTCCTCCCCGCCCAGACTCGTGTCCCACGGCCATATCCACCTGCTGGACGAGTTCACGAGGATGAATTGCACCTCATCGTCGACCTCGTCCCCGTTCCAGCACGATGACCGGAGAAACAGCGCATTCAGCTGCTACCGCTACAATCAGCAGGAGGAAGAGCAGGGGATTGTGCTGAGGATGGAGGAAAGTCAAATCGAGCCTTGCGGCAGCTTCTTCTCCGACAAGCCGACGCCGCCCTTGCCTTCAATTGCACCGATCACTGGGGTCGACGACGCGTGGTGGTGGCAAACTTGAGAGAGAGAGCGAGAGAGCAGAACCACGTTGAGGGGTGCGGTAATAATTCAGAAAATATGAGGGGCTATGAATAAATAAAGGTGAAGATGTGCGTTGTTTCCGAAAGTTCGCAAGACGGGTGGTTTACTGGCCTGAGACCTTTATCTTATTACGATTTATTATTACAATTATAGAAATAAGTTTTCCCATTGGAAATTTTAATTTCCCGCGACTGCACTGTTTTCTAATAATCAGATTTTAGATTTGCATAAATTTGAGTGAAACAAGTTTTCACCGTATTTTCTTACATTACTACGTAATTTTAATTTTATTTATAAAATTAATTTTACTTTTAATTTTTTCTAATTTTTGGAATTGAAAAAAAATACTTAATGAATGCACTCAAAATCATCCAAAACTTCGAAAAAACAAACCGTAGGTCCGTAGCGGGTGCAACGCACCCATGCAAGGAAATATTTGTTTTCGTGATATTATTTTTTTAAGGATTTTTTGATATTATTTTCTTCAATGTTTTTACTTAAAATTATTCTAAAGCATTAGCTTTAAGAGATAAATGTGGTGTTTCACGTAATTTTACGTCAATTTTAAAAGTACAAATATTATCAAAGAAGACATTATAATTACTCTTTATATTGTGCCCATAGTACTTCGAAAATTACAAGTGTGTTTATTATAGATGTAAAATTAAGTGAGGTAAAATTCATATTTTTTAAGAAATTACATGATTTATAATATAAGTGTTTTGATATAATTTTTAATGTAAAATATTAAAATTATTTGATAAATTTTACTGTAAATTAATATGGTATATATAAAAAAAAAAGATATAATAAAAAATGTTTAACTAAACAAGACCCAGACAATAGTTCTTTCGAAGAATTACCACGTTCGTTAATAATTCTCGTTAATTCTTGGTGAAACACAAGATTAATTGATTGATTATTTAATTAAACTTGATGATCTCGTGCCTTCACTTTTTCTCATGTTGTTCACATGCTAATTATCGCTCGTCAGTTGGAGAAAATTAAAAATGCATATATCCGACGGAAAGGTCGTCTTCCGAAATTCGGCCGATGCTTCGTGCATATTTTAAACGAAAATTTGCATGGACACTATTTAAAATATACAAAAATTTTAAAAGTATCATCAATTTTTTCGAAATATGGTGTATGTTACCGGCCATTCCTACTTTTCCGTTTCGTATATGTGAATGAGTTAAGGGTTTGAGTTAAAACTAATGGCTTTTTATTTAACAACATTAATTACGTGTTTTATGTGACAAAATTATTGTTATATCCTCTCCGTCCTTGCAACTTTTCGAAATTTCCTTTTCCCCCCTTATTTGAAATGAAATATTTGGCTGTCGGTGATCTTCTTCTCCGTACACGTGATTTAGCAGGCAATGCTTGCAGCAAGTACCTATATCTGCACCGTAATTAAATAATGTGTAGGTGCTTGCCCCTCACCAAACGTAGGTTTTTGTTTACGTTTGAATCAATCGGTGTCATATTAATTAACAGCTTGCACATTATAAATTGATTTATTATAATCCGGGTATTT
Source organism: Amphibolis antarctica (assembly GCA_024699675.1). Taxonomy (NCBI): domain Eukaryota; kingdom Viridiplantae; phylum Streptophyta; class Magnoliopsida; order Alismatales; family Cymodoceaceae; genus Amphibolis; species Amphibolis antarctica. Next base: position 686 of record JAMKPZ010000539.1, on the reverse strand, counting down.
GTCATTCATTTCGACATTTCCGTTTCTCACTTGACGGAACGTGTTGATTCTTACGCACGCAACCGCACCTCCCGGTCGACTTAACGTATTTTTTTCAGATAAATAATTTTAATATTTAAATCCATCGACGACGAAGTATACAAAGGAATATTTATGCGTGTCATTGGAAAATAAAAATTTTGAAAAAAAATTTAGACTTTTAGGTATTTATGTATAGTGAAAATTTTAAAATTTTTCATTGCTTTTAATTTATTGTCTAGGTTTAACAATTGAATTTACAGTTAAGTTGGGAACATTGATGCTCCAACCATATCGAATATTTTAATTTAATTATTTGATTAAGTGATAATCGTAAGGCTTTTGGTGAATCGAATAAATATTTTGATTTAATTTCTTTTCAATTATGCTTTTGTTAATCCTATGAATAAATGAAAGATTTGAAGATCAATTGATTGAGCTGTCTTTAGGATGAATTTATTTAAGTAGAATTATGAAGTTTACGATTTTTAAGAAATCACATAATTTATGATATAAGTATTTTGATATAATTTTTAGTATAAAATATTAAATTTATTTGATAAATATTACTAAATAAAAATACATAATAAAAAAGCAAAAACAAACAAGGTTTAAAAGTTAAAAAATTTATGAAAGCAAAAAGAAACACAACCAATGAGAGTATAGCC